>CM032066.1:23019423-23030508 GCA_018831715.1 Matsumurasca onukii | reverse complement strand
AATTGATATGATCTCAAAGATTGAATACAAATAAACTTTCGTTCTATTAGTATTTGTTTTAATAATTTGTCAACGCAAATAAATTTTCCATTCTGCCAATAAATGTTTGAATGTTTAATATTTTATTTTTTAATCAATCTCCTCAAATACCAAATTTAGTTTCTATTTCACACAAACACTAATCAATAAGGACAACTTTTAAAACGCTATTGGCTAAAGATTTCAGTTACATGCATTGATATACAGGGTGGACCAATGAATATGATACAATTTAAAAATACTATGAGTAGATTATTTTACATTGGTCCACCTTGTACATTATGAAGAGAGCATGGGCCCTGTTTCATATAAATTATTACTTTTAGGAACTACATGGGAGTGTAGAAAATAGTAGTTGGGTCTTCTAAAATTATGTCCTTTGTAACGTTATACAAATAAAAGCTCTTCCTAAAATTTTAAGATTTTTAAAACACTAGTTTAAAGCTAATTTCAGTTTGGAGTCAAAACGTTTCTATTTCAAAACAAAAAATTATAACTCTTCAAATTCTACTCTATTATAAGGGGTCAGCTTGGATATTTACACTAGTCAAGCATGACCGTTAGTGATGTGGCTGCCATGTTGGATGAAAAAGACAAGACTTCAAGTTGGCTAGTCCTCCAAGACCTTTCTAGTCCTTAGCATAGTTTGATAACGACTAGGCCTAGATAATGTTTTAACTACAAGTACATTAAATTATTGTCAAAAGCCTACACTATAAGTTGATATAAAATATCTATACAAATAACATATATAGCAGATAAAAGAAAATGCCACCGGTAGCATAATTTTTAGGGAGTTACAATAATGTTAAAGTAAGTTAAAAAAAATGTTAAACAATCAACTTATTATCAAGCGGGTAAAAGAGATATTATGTTTACTTTGCCGATTTGGATTTAGAGCTTTTTTACTTCTAAACAGGAATGTAAATTAGCATTCAACAGATATATATGAAACAAAACACAAAATTGTAGTCTTAAAATACTTTTAAAACACACTTTCAATTACTATTGTATGAATCAGGACAATTTATTTTAGGGGTACTTCTAAATATTTTCTCTTCCGTTTAGAAATCCAACTACTTCTATAAAACAGGGCTTAGGTGTCAGATGCCTGAGCCACGTACAAGATGCTTGCTGAATATTTGAACGTGAATAACATCACCAGAATGACTGCCGTATATTCACAGCAGAACTTTGTTCTATATCATTTTGAGAACTGCACGCCTGGGGCACTACTGGACTACAAGGTAGTTTCTCTCTCGTCGTTGTAGGTTATCCCTTCTTCAGCGGGGAAATGATATCAAGAAAATATACTTGGAGGTAAATAAGATACACTAGTTTAAAGCTAATTTCAGTTTGGAGTCAAAACGTTTCTATTTCAAAACAAAATTATAACTCTTCAAATTCTACTCTATTATAAGGTCATTAGATATTTACACTAGTCAAGCATGACCGTTAGTGATTGTGACTGCCATGTTGGATGAAAAAGACAAGACTGTTGGCTAGTCCTCCAAGGCCTTTCTAGTCCTAAGCATAGTTTGATAACGACTAGGCCTAGATAATGTTTTAACTACAAGTACATTAAATTATTGTCAAAAGCCTACACTATAAGTTGGTATAAAATATCTATACAAATAACATGTATAGCAGATAAAAGAAAATGCCACCGGTAGCATAATGTTTAGATAAAAAATGTTAAACAATCAACTTATTATCAAGGGTAAAGAGATATTATGTTTACTTTTGCCGATTTGGATTTAAGTAAAAGGTAGACTGCTTTTACTTCTAAACAGGGTAAATTAGCAACAGATATATATATATATTATAGATATTAATGTTTACAATTATAGATTATATATTTTAATGCAAAACTTAGTAGTAACAAATTTTAACATATTTACAAACTAGAAGATTTGTAAATTAGCATTCAATATATATATATGAAACAAAACACAAAATTGTAGTCTTAAAATACTTTAAAACACACTTTCAATTACTATTGTATGAATCAGACAATTTATTTTAGGGTACTTCTAAATATTTCTCTTCCGTTTAGAAATCCAACTACTTCTATAAAACAGGGCTTAGGTGTCAGATGCCTGAGCCACGTACAAGATGCTTGCTGAATATTTGAACGTGAATAACATCACCAGAATGACTGCCGTATATTCACAGCAGAACTTTGTTCTGTATCATTTTGAGAACTGCACGCCTGGGGCACTACTGGACTACAAGGTAGTTTCTCTCTCGTCGTTGTAGGTTATCCCTTCTTCAGCGGGGAAAAGATGAGCTCAAGAAAAATATACTTGGAGGTAAAATAAGATACACTACTTGAATGCTTTACTTTAGTTTCGAGTTGTTTCACTAATTGTTAACACTTCAAAGATAATTATAGGTTGGCCGAGATTTTTGGACTAGATGATGGTGAAGTCTGAGAAAAATATTTATTTGAAACACATTTTATGTTTAATTAGTTTTAGTTTACACTTTTAAATAGTTAACGTCTCGCAACATTCTTTGCGTTCTTTCAAATTTCAAAACTGGATTTATTGGAATTTAAAATCGTTTGTTTAATTCAATTGTTTTCAATGGGCTTTTTCTTCCTAGCATTTTTATTTAACATCCCTGTTTTTTTAATACATTCTTTTCATTTTGATTTTAATTCAGTATTCTTGAAGAGTAATCTAAACTAATTATTTAAACCTTTTGATTTAGTTCTTTGTCAAATTACTCAGTTTTAACGATGCTGCTTAAAAAAACGACCACGTAAAAAATTGCACCTAAAGTTAAGAACTCAACCAATTATAGAACCTTAAGTAAGTGAAACCGGATAAGCTCCAAACCTTACATGCCAATTCTTAAACGCCCAATAATCAAAAATAACAAACCACATTAAACTCCACTCTACTTTCATTTATAAAACATAGTGCAACTGTAAAACTGTTAAACAGTCGAATTTAATTCAACAAATTGCGGCACTACCACTACTGCAGCTTGAAAAGAGTCTAATCTTGATGGGATGAGGAAAAGGAAGGATTTGATGCTTTAGAGATAACATCAGGTTTCAGTTTGTATTTGACAGACCAACATTAAATCTGTTCACTCTTTCTTACCTGACCTTCTCCGTAATCTTTGAGCTAGTTCACAGCTCAACAATAACAGACTTTTTGTAGATGGTACAATTTCTGAGGTTAAAACATTATTATGGCCCTTTTTACATGGTTAAAATTAACACGTTTCACGGGGAGAAAATCATTATTAAGCTTCACTAAATCACTATTTGAGATGCCGACCACTCTCCATGAGGGTATTTTAAGGGTGAAAATGAGTGTGATGAGTGGTAGTAATGAGTTATGAGGTGTAGTCTTGTTACAAACTAAGGCCGACTCTTCCTTAGAATGGGTCATTAATTAATAGCCCAATGACCAATGGAAATACAAGAACCAACGGCTTAACGTGACTTCCGAACCACGCAGGTGATGGTCTGATATGTCTAAATATGTATAATGTTGATGCGGGTATCATCAGATGATCACTGAGACTATCTGAGCCGCTTTAGACCTATATCATCCTCACAACCTGACCTCCATGAAGCTGGATTACAGGACCACGCCACGAGTCCCAGTCAAGCTTGCTTGGTGTTGGGTAACTGGTCAGTTTGCGCTGATTACTTTTAGGCTAGCTCTTTTACTAATGTTTAGTGCTATGTTTTAGGTTACTTTTCACCTGAGGACGGGGTAAGATTCCAGAACCCGAAACGTCGTGTTCACTCAAAAACGATGGAAACGTCCGTGACCTAGTAAATAAATATACTATTATCTACCTGGATTTAAAAGTGAAACTTTTCACGTAAATATATGTGTCTTAAAGCAGCTTTTAGACAATATGACACAAATATATTTTTGTTGATGGGTCCATCATTTAAATCACCCTGTATTTTGTAACTTCGATATTAAACGCAATTTTTTTCAAAACAAATTTCGAATGTAAAGCATAAAGAAAAGCCTCCACGGTCACATGCGCCTCGTGAGTCACGGGGCACATCATTGTTAACAGTTACACAAGGTTGAACTTACCCCGCCACCCACCCCCTTTCACCAAACCCCCCTCCCCCCTCACAATCAATAACCTGTTGGACTCTCCCTATGTAGGTCAACTGCTGATGTAGCGACTTCAAGGTCTTATCCTTCCTCAGCATCCGTAGCTCCGGTACGGCTTGTGCTGAGCGTTAAAAACTTCAATTCATAACAAGAGGAGTTTCCGTAACTCTATAAACTTTGCGTGAATTCAAAACAGACCGGTAGAAAAGTCTTTTTGTTATTATGTTAATAAACCATTAAAAGATAGATTTAATTTAACATTAACGTTTTTAGATTAATAGTTATAAAAGTAGTTCAGGTTGTTATGATCGATTTCATAAACAAAGTCCATAGCTACTGAAAGAGCTATCAGTTTGTACAAAGTGACAAATTCCAAAATTAAAAAGGTTTGTAAAATTTGGCACTCGAAGGAATGCACCTCTCTCCGGAAAAGGTGATTCAAAAACATTTGAAAACGCAAAATAATAAATTAGTGTTTACCCTTTTAGAATTCTTTTGATTAGACCTCATCCATCTCAGTTTTGCCAACATAGCTGTAGGACTGACTAAGTCTTTATACAGGAAGCAACCTGAGTGAAGTTTAATTTTGGTGAACTGGTTTCAAATTGAACTCGTTGACATTTTGAGTTGTGCAACCGAGCTCGAGAAAAATGACGATTTCCAATTCTTTGATTAATTTTTTGTTGAAAACTAAGTTGTGTCATCTGCGTAACATCACTTGTACCGATGAATTAGCATCGTGAGCTTAGATCGGAAAGAGTAACTCTCATGCAGTCCGTTACTCTTTCAGAAAAATTAAGATTTCGAGTTATATGATTAAAGTTTTCTTGAAACACAGAGTGGTGTCATCTGCGTACTGGACGAGTCGCACTTGTACCGATGAATTAGCTTCGTGAACGTAGATCAGAAAGAGTAACGGACTGAGTATAAACCCCTGTGGAACCCCATACATCAAGCATTCCCCCTTCGATCTAACAACAGAGGACCACGGACCGTTTCCAATTACTAAGATACAATTCAAGCCTCCTGAGAGGCACTTCTCGTACCGCAATGCTTCATTTTGCCGATAAGGAATTGGTCCAAATGAAATATTAGAAATATCGATACAAACACTGGTCAGGTAGATGGTTATCCTCAGAGTTAAGGAAATGAAAGGAAGGTAGTAGAATCGACCCGCAGTTGCGGATGCTTTGATGCTGAGTTCAACAAGAGATATCAGTTGTTATATGAACAATGTTCAGACCAAACCCTTTGTGCAGACCAGACCTTTACCTTGCCTACCTTTCACTGAATTGCCTTCTGTTCCAACGCGGTAGAAACACCCACTTTAACACAACTTTAGCTTCACTGGTTGAAACTCAAGTTTCTTTGGAATTACATGGTATTAGTTTCGTTTATAAACTATTCGTATGGGTTTTATTCCTTTACTATCTCAAAGAGTTTTTCTTAGTATTTGTTAAGTTGTATATTTAGATTTTCAACTATTTGTATGTATTAGGGCTGGGCAAGTTAAACGATGAACAAATGTTTAATTTAACGCCACCCCAATTCCCATCAAATTCCATTCAAATGGCGGCAAAGAACTATTTTCTGCTGCCATCTTCGTCTTTTGTTATACACATCTTAGGTACGGTATTATAAATGTTTTTACCACATTTAATCGAAATATGATAGTAAATATCTAACTCGGCAACGTTCTACAAGGTATCGTTCTCTTTGTCGATAGAAACTGATAGCTCTTATTTCCTATAGAAATTCGTTACCAATTCCTTCGGTTGGCGTTTTGGAGTGCGTTGCTCAAAATGAATTCTTTCCAGAGTTTTCATTCTAAAAAGTCGTATTAACCATTGCAAAATTGAACTGGAGAGTCGTTTAGGCCAGGATCCAAAGATTTGGAATTGTTGACACTACCTAGCCTCTATATTTTAGAAACATTTCTTTTTTCAATTCAAAATGCGGTCTAATAAGAGGAAGTGACATTCCCTCTTATGAAACTAGAGGAAGGGAAAACTGCCGAACTGGAAGGCAGTTCACGAACGTTTACCTTCTCAGGTAGGAGTTCAACTCGTCAACAAATTGCCAAATTCGATCAAAAGTGCCCCTGAGCTTAAGGCTTTCAAAACTTGTCTGAAAACGTTTGGCCGCAGAAGCATTTTACAATACAGACGAGTTTGAGGCACACGAGCGGGAAAACGCTTAACACACAGACGACTACAGGACTAGAGTGGTACAATTCGAATAAATGAGAGAGAGTGAAAAATGTATGTCTGATTGGGACTTCGCGGTTAAAATCCGTGGAAAATGTTTGCTTTTCATAATCAACTGACAATTGCATAATATGTCTAACGCAATAAGCAATTTATTTAGTTAAGATGGGGATGACCTTCGGAATAGTTTACAAGTTTAAATCGAAATCAGATCATAAAAATCTGATTCAACAACGATCCACGACATTTCGTTCTCTCTGGAGATAGAAACAAATAGCTCTTATTTTCTATGTAAATTCGCTAATAATGTCCACTGGTCAGTAGTTAAGATGGGAGATGACTTTCGACACACCCTGTAGATGTGGAGTTCGGCGCCAACAATTCTGTTGGGTGATTTATCTGAAGTCTTTACTTGATCTATCGCTTCCCTTCCTGACTTGAAACCGAACCTTTGTCTCGAGAAGTACACTTTTTGTTCTTAAATCATCATCTTATGCGGAAAAGTGCACTACCATTTTTTGCCATATCATTGATACCAATCTTTCACTTCATCTTCTTTAATGTCACATTCTACTTATCCCAGCGATCACTCTACAAGTTAAATTCGTCAAGTTAAATGTACAAAATTGACATAGATTTAAATTATGTTTGTAAAATTTCCAACTTGTTGATTAAAAGTCGCTTTTGGCGGTCAAATATTTAGAAACAACATTCAGATTTAAGTACATCTAAATTTGTGCAGTTACTTTGACAGTTGGTTCTACAGATTCTACAAGACCACCCTGGCTATTCCGTGGTTCTGCTCACCAGCAGGAACACACCAGAGGCCGATAGAGACCCGAGAGAGCTTTCACGTAAGAGAATTCCATTGGTCGTTGAGCTATTAATTAATGAGCCAATCTGGGGAGCAGTCGGCCCTAGTTTGTAACAAGACTACACCTCATCACACTCACCCTTCGTTCCATATTCAATTTAAAATACCCTCCAGGAGTGGTCGGTGTTTCAAAGCAAAGTATCTAAGTATAAAGGTTACATGAGGAAATTTTACCAGCAATGTTTTAAGTAACTAGATTAATGTACGAGATGTACAAATCTTTTCTCTGGAAGCTAATAATGCTGCAGCATTAAAAAAAACAAAACATGTTTCGTTAATTTATTTATTTAACAGTTTTGAGTTTAGCTACAGTGTGAACAGTACTATTAAATTTATTGTAAAATACAGTCTTAGTAATATTAATTTATTTTTATACTTGTTGTTAATTATACATTATTTAGAGCACATGATGTCAATTTTAAATGTGGTGAAAGTGCATAAGGAAAGACTACTTACCAGCTGGTTTTGAAAATAGTTGTATTATAATGTTACAATGTAATTGGATTAATAATCAGTATTGCACGCATGTAGAAATAAAAATAAAAAATACAGTACTGCAGAGCTGGAAACTGCAACAAACGTTGATCTGGGAACACCCTGTATAATATTTCCTACACGGCAAAGCACTCTGGGAGAGTATTGAATGTGAGCGAGTCTGGATGAGGCTTATCCGTCATTGGCTAGGCTCTAACTGTCTCCCCATTGTCCGAACCAATCAATTGAGAGTACTGTACCAATCGGAAATATGTTATTCAAAAGCTACTTTTCTATTCAAGTTTTTTGTTTGTGAATATTTACATTCTTTGTATCTTGATTTTATTCAAACAGTGGAGATTTCATGTGCACATGTGTACATAGAGGTGAGCTTCAAATATATTTTACAAACACAGGAGAAATGCTTTTAATTTCAGGGTTGTAAATATATTTATACCAGTGATTGGAAGTTATATTAAATATTTAAAGGTGCGATGTATGTATTTTTTGTAACTTACCGCGTATTGCGGGCATATTCATCAAACTTTATAGAGGGAAATAATTTAATTACGAGTATATACAGTTGTGTTCTAGAATCGTAATTAATATATTCGATCTTAGAAGTTAAATTTTCCTTTATCGAGGATTATCTGACCGCATATTACGAACTTACTCAATCACAATCACACTTGGATTACATAATATTTGTTTATGGGAGCTAGTTAAAATTTACTTTCTAGATTATTTAAAACAAAGATAATGTTATGGTAAGTAGATTGCGCATAGATTCAAAATTGTTGAGGCAGCAAAGTCAATATAGTTCGGCAGCCCAAGCACAGATAGCGCTGCCGTCTCTCGCCATCTCCCCCCACCCCCATCGGCTCCACATGCTCCAGTTTGTCCGATGTCGATGACCAAATCGTGCGATTTTCGAGAACGAACATGCGTTAGTGGCTCGTTGGGTTCTTAAAGAATTCCCTTGCAGCGCTATCTGTGCTTGGGCTGCCGAACTATGTAGATTTCTCAGTCTCAGGCATTTAACATCTATGCGCTATCTTCTCACCATATCAAATATATTATATTTGGTTTAAACTTCAAACAGATCATCAGGAAAAAAGCAAATCTAAGTCTAGAGACTCTTGCAGAAGACCTTTGTTGACCTAGGGATACCCACTCTCGTGTCTGCACATACTTGAGACTACTGTCTTGAACTTTCGGTGTGGTACGTCAATTCAGACTAATTTCTAAATTGAGACGTTTGCCCATTTAAGATGTGGCATCCTCGACTAATGTGCTCCTCAGTGTGATGAGTCTCAACAGGTACTGAGGATGCCACATCTTAATTAATCAAGCATGTATTAAGTGTCCACTGACGATCTATTTTATAACAAGGCTATTGAACTACTGTGTACTTGTAAATGGCTAGGGAAGTTTGCTTATGCAAGATGGTGCGTTTTCTCGAAAGCTTTTGGCTAAAAAACATCTATGAACGTTCGATGAAACACGGTACAAGATTCGTTACCGTAGCTTACATGTGTACCACAGATCAACAAAATCTGTTCATTCAGATCAAGATAGCTGCGGAAAAATTCTGGATGATTGTATTTATTCTGATTTCACAAATACATTACGACTACATAAACTGTTTACACCAAGTGTCATTGAAATCAAAACATAAATACAGTGTTTGTAGCCTAAACCCTTAATTTGGGGAAACACCCCAAAGATGCAGTGTAAATTATCATCCACTTTTGGTAATTGCGGATGGGACTCATTAGGTCTATATTTTATCAGTAAAATATAAAGTCTAGTTAAGTGTAGTGATGATCAGTTGAATGACGCCTGGCACGACAAACAATGCTTATGTGATTGTCATACTTATTGTCACCTAAACTGAATGCTACGCCCCTTGCGTGTCTAACTGTGTTGTATTTTGGTTAAAATCAACAGAAACTGTTATTTGATGGTCAAAAAAACATTTATATAAAATATCTGGATATTTGTAGTTTAACTGACAGTATACTAGTATCTTTGAATCTTCATAGATTTTGTTACTGCTTCTTTAATGAAAGAATGTTCAAATGGTGCTTCACGAAATAACAATTCAAATAGAATAAAAAATCTTTTATTAATTTAGGCTTAACAAACAATATACCTACAATCACCGCGATGGGGTTTAAATGTTTTCAGCAAAATTATTTAGGATTCACTAAAAATTAGGGTTCTTTATTTCTTTTTTTACCCTAAAACACATGTTAAATATGTCTTCATGTAATTTTCTAATTAAATAATCTTTGATTAGGACTTATTGTATAGTTCAATTATTCACCTCTAAAAACTTTGAAAAAAGCTTAAAATTATTTTTTGAATCAACTAATAGTTCTTTTCTTGAATAGCATATCTAACCTCCAGTTCACATAATGGGTCGTAAATAGTATATACATAATGAAAATTTATTTTTTAAACAGTAAGTATCAACCTTAGTGAAAACTTTGTAAAATTTGCCTTTTAGCTGGTTGCTTGATAACAAAGAATACTTCATTACAAATTAATTTGGTTTAGGTTTTATAGTGGTATATATTTACGTTGATGATACTTTATAAGAGAAATTTGATATAAAACTATATTAGAAAAATTTTGTTTCTTCAAAAAATCTTTAGAAAAAAATTGCTTATAAGTAGTGACAGTAACTAAAATGTTTGTATCAGTTTTCGAATAATAATTTGTTGTTTGGTTATATATGTTCTGCTTTTCTTCATTTACTAATTTTGATTGATTTTCTAAAATTTCAGAAACGTATCGTTGGATCTAAAATTAAGCTTTATTCTTTCTGTCGTTATATATTCAGTTCTGGAACCTTCATTAGCCACTGTTATTTTGTAATGCTTTTTCTAAATTCATCTGCTATCAGTGTACGGATTCTCAACCAATGACTGGTTTCTGAGAGAACCCCATTACGGACATTGTCCAGAGACATGTGGCAATGTTTCAACAACAAAATGCTCCTTTGTAGAATGTCACACTGGATATCACCCAGACCTACAGTAATTCACTCTAACTGGGCATCTCCAACCATTTTTGAGATATTCTTTATATTCTGTATCAGTCATTCATCAAATTGCTAATTTTCTATTTGTGACTGGACACTCACTGAACAATGCAGCACCTCTCTTAATTTTGAATCAACCTTTCCATTAAATATTCATTTTCATAGGGTCTTGCGAATAATGGTTTTGAATTAATTTGGTCTATGTTATGTATTTCCGGTATCTTGAGCATATCAAAACAGTAATGGATTTCCTTTTTTTTAAATCTTAAATTTCATTATATATGGATCATTTAATTTGATGAGATTTTACTTATGTTAATATGTTGAATATGCTTCCCAATG
>CM032066.1:22829682-23019323 GCA_018831715.1 Matsumurasca onukii | reverse complement strand
TAAAAGAACAGAAAACTCACCAAAATTCTGGTAACAGCTAGCCACATTTGTTATTAAGTTAAACTTCTAAGAAAGGCTACTTGGTTTCATTTTAGACTAAATACTCTGATATTATTGTGGTCTCTTGAATTAGACCTTCAAACGCATACCGTTAACATATTCCGTTAACAATGTTGGAAAGAAGGACATGATAAATTGGAACATAAAACTCGTATTAAGATGGGATAAGATTTTGATCCTTCATATCAGAATCGACAATGTAGTTGAGACTTAGTTACGAGAAGATTGACTCGTACACTGTTTAAGAGTAAGTTTAAACATAACTAAACGTAAATAGAGCTTACGTTTTAGGATAAAATCAATAGAACAACTACTGCGTCATTCTACTTAGTGCAACAAATCTTTCATAATATTTACAAACAGTAAACTTTACTCAAGTGTGAACATTACAAGGGATATTGATCATCCGATCCATCTCTCCTTACTGCCCTAAACTAAAGAGTTCATTAGCATGAATAACAACTTGCAGTTCGGACCGCTTAGTTAGAGTGCCAGTTATAAACTTACCCACATTTATAGGTTTGTACAATTATTAGCAATTACTAAATGCTTTGAAGCTCATAACCTAAATTTTAAACATCATCATCCAGTTTGAAAACATGTAGATATAAATGTGCATTTTATGTATATGTATTTTATTTTTTGTTGCACAATTTTGGAATGGCAAGGGCAAATGTGAACGAGGTGAGTTTTAAATGCCCTCCCTCCCTCACCTTGACTATTGAAAAGGGAAATATTAAACAAAAGCCCTTTGGTTTATGTTTTATAGAATTTTAAAGTTTGTTATGACGTACTTTGCGTCACCCTCCCAGAAAACCGGGCAGAGGCCCAACAGATTATTTAAATACGAACCCCACTCTTGTGGCACCTGAGCACCTCAAAAGAAAGGACATTACAACAGAAATTCAACGAAGCAAAAATAGTCTTTCAATCGACTCGGTTTTTATGCTCGTTTAAGGATTACAAGAAATCAGGTTTAAAATACCACATTTCATATACAGTTTATTTTGAATGACAAATGTTTCTTCAAAATATTCTATTGTATTATGGTATAACGTTGTGATGTTTCTCTCAGAGATTTTGAAGAAAATATATTAAAAAAATGTCGTTTAGAGGTTGTTAAAAGATGAATAGCCATGACTGGTGAATGAAAAAACCTGATTCGAAAAGGATGAAGTAAGGTTGAGCCCAAAGAAAAGTCAACTTTTTAAACAGGCGATATATTTTACTTCGTGTGGTTTGACTGGGCCTTAACGTTATAATTATAATAACAAATGATAAAGGTATTTGCTTCTCTAAAGATTTTTAATACAAACAAGGATATTTAGTTAGCCTGAGATTGTCCAGCCACAACAAAGTTCGTCAATTTCACTCCAAAATCCAGTGCTTTCACCGAGCCGTTTGTGGTCGCTTTGCAATCCAGTCGGCTATTTGTGGAAGCGAGTAGATTTTCCGTCTCAGAAAGTTCAGGTTGAGGTACTCAGACACCACGTTTCTCCCCGCTACCACGTCAATAAACTCCGAGAAGGATACGAACAAGAAATCCGCCCAGGAAAGCTAAAAAACAGTATCAGAATTAATTATTGTAAGCAGAATCCCGCAAGTACATGAGTTGGAAACTATACATTTAAATCTTGAAGGTTGTATTGGATAATACAAACGAATGAAAACCAAATTTTAAATATAAACCCCAATATTTAGAGTTTTACTATGAGGCGCTTATTACCAAGAAAGCTGATTTTCAATTAACTAAAAGTTACAGAAGTTTACTTTTCAGTTAAAGTTACAACAATGTTTTTGTTTTAACCTAAAATAAAATTAAATGTACTGTACGTATTTTTCATATTTTTACGTGATTGTTATAAGTAATGGAAAAGACGTTGAAATACTAGAGCCAACATTGATTTTTTATTAACATCGTTGATAAACGAACCTTTCCGTTGGCCAGGAAGCCTTTATTCGCCTTGGCGGTGGCCTCCAACCTGTCCAGGTAGAAAGGAAGAGTCTCATTTATCCAAATTTCTTTCCTGGCTTTCTTCACATCCTCAGGATCATCCCCGAGGAAGGATTTGATCGCTGGAAACCCATAATAATAGTTGATTTCTTAATAAACTAGTTTTATTGGGTTGGTATGAAATACCTTAGCCCAAAGTTCAATCTAAGGACAAAATCTTGTAAGTACGAGTAATATTTTACTTCGGCTTGACCGTTGGAGTTGGTTGATAAACATATAAACCCCTGCTAACTAATCCAAAACGTAAAATATTGTTTTATATCTGGACTAACTTCTTAACTGCCTGATTTATTGCAAGACCCTTAAGTATACGATCTAAAGTATTGGTAAAGCAAACAGAAGAAGTATACATGTCACAAAATGTGCGCGCTATGCAGAACCGGATTCTACATAAAAAAAATGACGAGTAACATGTTTTTGATTTCGGCTCAGATTTAGCCGTGATCCGCCATTTTCCAAATTTTGAAAATATTTAATAATTCAAAACCCTTTGAGATATTTTTGTGAAACTCTGTATAATCCTTAATTGTTGTTTTAATAACATTTTCCAAACATATTTCTTTATCGATTCAATTTCAAATGGCATTTAACAATTTCAAATTCCTATTTGGTTCCATATGACTTTGAAAGTTTTAAATGCCCGCCATTTTGAAATGTGATAAGTTAGATAAAAATATTTTTAGAAAATGTTATTAGGAAGACAATTAAGGTTTATACCAAGTCTCAAAAACATATCTGAAAGGTTTTTGAATTATTAATAAATTTCCAAGATTTACAAAATGGCGGATTAGGCTAAACTAAGCCGAAATCGAAAAGATGTTACTCGTCATTTTCGACTTACTTTTTGTATCTCACAGAACGACACCCTGTATAACACGTATGATTGACCAATTTAAGTTCCAAACCCTCCCTATCATCAGCCACAACTTAAATTTGTTACTTTTAAAATTGCTATTTCAACCAGTTGAACACTTTCTGTGTAATGAACTAAATCGTGAACATTCGTTCATAACTGGCAATCGGTTCTCAAGTACTGGTAATTTAAATTTAAATCCACGTACAGACAAAACTTGTTTAAATTTAAATCCACGTACAGACAAAACTTGTTTAAATTTAAATCCACGTACAGACAAAACTTGTTTAAAATTTACTCACGCAGTCGCAGGTCTGTGAGCGTGTCAGCAATGATGTCTATCTGAGCGTTCTCCCAATCGTCCTTGCCGGCCAGTCCTGCTTTATTGCCCAGGTAACGCAGGATACTCAGCGACTGAGAGAGTACTTCTCCATCCTCCTCTAGTAGTGGCAGTTTTCCCCATGGGGTGTCTAGAGTTTGTATTTCAGAATGAGAGGTAATGCAGCTGATAAGAGATACCTACTGATAAGATACATTTGAAGAATTGGATATAGTGTCTTTGTAATGTGTAAAATCTTTCTTAATCAGTACGAGCTGTTTCAGAAAAATACTTATGTACTTGAGATCGAAAAATTCAGTCCAAACGTAGGGCTAAAAGTACTTGTCGTACTAACACAAAACTGTGAAGTACCCTGACATTATTTTTTATTTGCACATGACTAGTTTCATAGCCAAATTTTCAGTGTGATTTTTCTTGGCAATTGGGGTTGCTTGTCTTTCTTGCTACTTTGTGTGATGTCCGCTTTTAAAGCTTGTTAGAGTTTCAACGTAAATCTTTATGTTTCAATTCAAATGAGACACGAATTATAATTGAAAAGTTACTACTATACTCGTATTCTCTTAACTATTGTACATGTTTCCGCCATTATGTTTAGAAGTGTTAAGACTAATTTTATTTGCATCACATTTTAAAAACTCTAAGCCCCCTCCTCCCCAAAATAAAGGTTTTGACTTGCTGTGTAAACCAGTTGAACACCTTTCTGTGTAATGAACTAAATCGTGAACTGATCAAACTGGCAATCGGTTCTCAAGTTCCTGGTAATTTAAATTTAAATCCACGGACAGACAAAACTTGTTTGAATTTAACCACGTACAGACAAACTTATTTAAATTCACATACAGACAGTAAAAACTTGCTTCAATTTCTTAAACTAATGCACAGACAAAACTGCTTTTAAATAAATCCACGTACAGACAAAACTTCGTATAAATTTAAATCCACGTACTGACAAAATTGTTTGAATTCTAAAATCCACGTACCGACAAAATCTTGTTTAAATTCTAAATCTACGTACAGACAAAAAACTTGTTTAAAATTTAAACTTCCGACAAAACTTGTTTAAAATTTAAATCTACGTACAGACAAAAAACTTGTTTAAAATTTAAATCCACGTACCGGACAAAACTTGTTTAAAATTTAAATCCCACCGTACAGACAAAACTTGTTTAAAATTTAAATCCAATGCACAGATAAAAAACTTGTTTAAAATTTAAAACCACGTACAGACAAAAAAACTTGTTTTAAATTTTACTCACGCAGCCGCAGGTCTGTGAGCGTGTCAGCAATGATGTCTATCTGAGCTGTTCTCCCAATCGTCCTTGCCGGCCAGTCCTGCTTTGTGCCTAGGTAACGCAGGATACTCAAGCGACTGAGAGAGTACTTGTCCATCCTCCCTCTAGTAGTGGCAGTTTTCCATGGGGTGTCTAGAGATTGTATTTCAGCATGAGAGGTAATGCAGCTGATAAGAGATACCTACTGATAAGATACCTTTGAAGAATTGTTACAGTACCTGTACTGTGTAAAAAATTTTCTTAATCAGTACGAGCTGTTTTTACTTGGAGATCGAAAAAATTTCAGTCCAAACGGAGGAGGCTAAAAAAGTACTGTCGACTAACACAAAAACTGTAAGTACCCTGACATTATTTTTATTTGCACATGACTAGTTTCAGAGCCAATTTTCAGTGTGATTTTTCTGGCGATTAGTTGCTTGTCTTTCTTGCTACTTTGTGTGATGTCCGCTTTAAAGCTTCAACGTAAATCTTATGTTTCAATTCAAATGAGACACGAATTATAATTGAAAGGCCATTCTCTCGTATTCTCTTAACTATTGTACATGTTTCCGCCAATTTTAGAAGTGTTAAGACTAATTTTATTTGCATCACATTTTAAAAACTCTAAGCCCCTCCTCCCCTGCACAAAGGTTTTGACTGCTGTAAAAACTCGACCTGAGATCTAAGACTTAAAACGTAACTAAAAAAAAATGCAAATTACCAAATAAAGGGGAGTCAGATAAGTTATAAATAAAATTACCTTCCTTAATAAGTAAGTGTTAAGACTAATTTTATTTGCATCACATTTTAAAAACTCTAAGCCCCCTCCCTCCCCCAAAATAAAGGTTTTGGACTTGCTGTAAAACCTGACCTGAGATCTAAGATCTTAAAACGAAATCAAAAAAATAAAAAAAACCTAACAATGAAAAAAGGGAGTCAGATAAGTTATAAATAAAATTACCTTCCTTAATAAGAAGAGCGGTTTGCAAAAAGACGACCCTATATCCAAAATGGCAGTATTTCAAACTTTAATGATCTATACCATTTTTATGAAGACTGCGATTTTAAGGAAGTGTGGAAATTCTGTGGCCGAAGACCGAGGGACAGAAAAATAAATTGCAATGGCACATCGAAATATGAGACCACAGGGTCAGGAAAAGCAGTAATTCTTATAGGGTGAAATACGAGAAGAATTCAATGACGTATTCTGAATAACATCTTGTAACTTTTAGGTTCTGTGCAAGTTCACCTATTACAAGTAACTAAATCACTATTTAAGATGCCGACCACTCTCATGAGGGTATTTTAAGGCAAATATGTGGTGAAGGATGAGTGTGATGAGTGGTAATGAGTTATGAGGTGTAGTCTTGTCACAAACTAAGATCGACTCTTTCTAGAATGGGTCACACTAATAGCCAAAATGACTTATGGAAATACAAGGACCAACGGCTTAACGTGACTTCCGAACCACACAGGTGATGGTCTGATATGTCAAAGATGGTAGAGTTACGGGTGTCATCAGATGATCACTGATACTATCTGAGCCACTTTAGACCTATATCTTTCCTGAAAACATGACTCCATGTCCGTCAAGTTCTTCTTGGACAGGTCAATGCATGTAGTATTGTGAAATAAATAAAATAAATGATTACTTACTTAGCTTCAATTTAAGCCATTCCGCTCCTGCCCGATCTATTCTATTGTCTTCCCAATCTGCCTCCATGTAGTTCAGCACAAGCCTGATAGACTCGCCCAGCGCTTTCACGTCAAAGTAGGTTAACTTGTAGTGGGGCATCTTTCTGTCAAACTGTGGAAATTATAGATTTGAAAAAAAAACACAATATATTTCAATATTAGTTTGTATAAAGAATTTACTTGTATGAGAGCTTTATGAGGTTTGTCAAGTGTATATTGATTTTTTTACATGGGTGTAAAAATACATTGTCGTTGTCTAAAACTATCGAACATGTAAACAAAACTAGACAAATACGGTTTTCAAGGATACTCAAATATGATGTGAAGAGCATTTGAAAATTGTCAGTAGCTCAAAAGTGAGAAGGGGAGGTGACTTTTGAAACACCCTGTATACTGCATATTTAAAATAACATATCCTTATATCTTAGTTTTACCTCTAATTAGGTCCCTCACCGGTCACGCAGAAGAAATCAGTAGTACTAAACACAGCTGTTTGTACGTTACTAAAGCTATCTTTCTTTACGGTTTATCTCAATTACACAACTTGATAAGATACAGTCACTCTTGAATGTTGAAATTGTACCGAATCTACACTGGTTTTGTTCTTGTGACTAAACAGACTCAGAACTTTGAGTAAGATAGGATATGAAAAATAACCATCTTTATAGCAAGTTGTAATGCTCCTATTTCATCGAGGGGTCAAAATTCGCTAAGGCCTAGATTGAGGCGACCTCTGACTAGCTTTAGACAGGCCTAAGCCCAATTAAGGTAGAGCAGGCTCTATGTTTGGCAAACCTTACATAGTATGACCACTGCTTGGGACCCAGCAGACCTAGGACTAACACATTTAGCCCATGCAGGCTAGCCTAGGCTCTGCTAGCTATCTCTCACTAACTAAGGATTACCCTGATTACTGTGCTACTTACACGTCCTCCCCCACCTTGGGAGAAGTATTAGTAGTAATCCTGTGAGTAGATATTGCCTTGGACACCTTGGAAACGACTAAGCCTAGCCCACAAACTACCACCTCAGCCTAGATTTGGCATGTAATACACTGGCACTGTTGTACTGCAATGACAACCACTGCAGGCACCTCACGACACTGGCCTACCTTATTGTCGTCATATTCACGGAATATAATGACATTAACACCTTAAAAGCTCTCATACTTGGCCAGAGCAACAAGTGGTCGGCGATGTCTGTTTACAAACACTGGTCGCCGCCATGACAGTCCGGTATGACAGCAGAAACGCTCAGCTGCCAGAGTAGTTTATTCGAGGGGCCACCAGAGGCGCCTCTGTTCCTTTTTTTCCCGAACGAAGGGAGACCGACACCCGACAGTTCTTCACCGACCTCCGACGACTCCGCTTGTGTTTCGAGCTACGCTCTGCTGCGGGCACCGCAGTGACCGCACATTACCGACGTGACACACGTATGATGCCCCACAGCCTACAGGTACTGTACTGTGTTTTTATTAGACAGGTTCTATAATATTTTAACGTTTTCTGCCCTTTTTGCAGTCAATATTCACTTTTTCACATCTTTGTTAGAACCTGTCAGGCCACCTGTAGAGACCCGAACTAAGACCTTACTTTCTTAGTATCATTTTTAATTGTCTCTCGGCCTTTTTACTACACGCTATAATTACGGGAGAGCCTAGTTTAGGGTAGGATTGAGCTTTTGCGGGTAAAACCCCGACTTTTTGGTTTATCGCAGATAACTCTATTACCACCTAAGTGACTTAGACTCCTACAGCCTCCAGAGAGCTGGCCTCTAGGAACTAGTTGTGCCTTACTGTTAATTCTGGATAAATTCCACGACTCTCAGCCCGTTATAGCGTGTGTCTGCAGCGTCTAAATATTTAAATTCTTTTACTTTTCTAAATTCACGCTGCAGAGGTAGGAAATTGCGGCTACCTACCGAACGATAAATTAGTTTTTATTCCAAATTTGCCGCTAACCCAACAATAATTACGAGGGACGGTGATGAGAGCTTGAGGGCCTGACCTCTATTAGCCTGAGTCCCTCAAAATAAAACCAAACCAATAGTGTCGAACACCCAGTTTGACCTGAAACCCTGGAACGACCCGGCTCGACTGAGACCTTTCGAGCAGTAGTGTGATTTTCCTGGACACTAGGTCCCCTTTGGAGAATTATTTTCTCCCCGCGGAAAATCCATTACAAATTCGCGTGTGAACGTGGATTTTCTGTACCAGCTTGTTATTCTGGAACACTGACTTTGACAGGGTTCAGCTGGTGCTGACTTTGTTTCGAGTGTTGGCACAACACTTTCGACTCAAAGCTCTCGTCTTAAAATAGTTGATACTTTGCTCCCTTGAACTGTGTCACATTTTGAGCTGATACAGCTGACTATGCCGTCTTCTCCAGAACAAGGAAAGATGACGTCTCCTACGCCCAGGCCCGACTCTTTGCCGCTTTCGACGCCTACGACTGTGACTCCGCTACACTGCCAGAGTACGACGCAACCTCTCCTCAGCACCACCGCCGGCAAGCCTCTCCTGACAGCTCTCGCTTGATGGATCAACCTCAGGCACCGTTCTACGACGACCCTACGACCGGTTGGCTTTGGGAATTATCCAGGAAAGAGCTGAGAATGGAGTTGGCTGATAGGAACCTATCAGTGAAAGGGAGTTTAAGGCAATTGAGGACAAGGTTGGTTAACCACCTGAAACATCCTTTTGGTGACCTCAGGGCCAACCCTGAACCACGACGCCTCTGTGCCTCAGAGAAGTTGTATGGCTTACAGGCCTGCAATGACTCTAGCTCTCCAAGCCTGACCGACGCCGAGGAGAAAGGATCTGGCAGGGGTACCCTGAATCGCCAGCGTCCCCGACCGTCAGCCCCACCTAGCAATTAAGTCTGGCACAAAGAAAAGCTGTCAAATTGTTCGCTTTCAGCATTATTTTTATATGTGATGGTCCCACGAATAAAATGAGGAGGAAATAAAACAACAAAGTCAAAAATACATATCTATTTTACGTATCGTGGTTAATCGTGCTTTTGACGTAAATATACATCAACAAAATATTGCTAGTGCTTAGAGAACCATCACAACAGCACATTTTGATTCAACCAAATCCTTTCAACAGATTTGAGTAGCACCATGTAACGCTTAGAAAGGTGTGTTAGGCCGCTTCGCGATCCAGCTGGCAATCTGAGGCATGGAGGTTATCTTCTGTTTCAAAGCGCTCAGGTTGGAGTAGTCAGCCAACACGTCCGTGCCCGCTGCGTACTCGAGGAACTCTGAGAGAGAGGCGAACAGGAAGTCCACCCAGGATAGCTGCAAACACACGGAAGTAAGCAGCAAGCAAAATGGAGTTGGGTGGTAAAAAAAGGAAAGCGTTTGCAACTTATCAGCTAATATTGATTACTTTTAGATTAGCTTATCTCCTAATGGTATGTTTTAGGTTACTTTTCACCAGGAGATAGTATCAGATTCCAGATCCCAAATCGTCGTGTTCTTGTTGTTCACTAAACACTATGGAAAATGTCAGCAATAATGTTTCAACCAAAGACTATACAGAGTGTCTCTGTACTTCCTGAGGAAAGTTGAGTCAACGTTCGAAGACCACCTCCGTTAATTTAGAGGCCACAGAGTTAATAATTCTCTGTAACTACGGATTTCTTTTAATGAAACTAGATTTTCAGTACATTTTAGTTGTCAAAAATATAGTCTTTTGTTTTATTGCAAATATTAAAGAAAAACTATAAAAATGTTAAAGAAAAAGTAAATTAGATTTTGAAAATCATAACATGGGAAAATTTGTCACGAAACAAGGTTTGACATATTATTTTGTCTTTTACGAAGAAAGACGTTTTGAGAGCCAACGTTTTTTTTCTTGTTTCAGTATAATTTTCCGTACACAAACGTATTTTGAAACGGGTCTTAGAATCATTAGTAAAGTATTGATCTACTTTTACCTACTGTTCAGTGAAATCGTATTATGTTCTGACATTAAAAGATTGTACGGATGAACAACTTTATACGGATTGATTATAGTCAACAATTTTGTATATAAAATAGCAACATCCTTGAAGGAAAAGTAATTAGTTTGGATAGGGCCAGACACAATTCGTTAGAGACATAATGATTACTGAACGAATTGATGGAACACATTTGATGATTGTTTATCAAACCTTTCCATTGGCCAGGTAGCCTCCATTCTCCTTGACGACGGCGTCGAACTTCTTCATGTAGAAAGGAAGTGTCTCCTTCACCCAAGTCTCCTTCTTGGCTTTCTTCACCTCTTCGTTTGTCTCCCACATGAATTGAGCAATCGCTATAATCATTAAAATACATTTACGTCTTGTCAAGAGTCGTATTTTCCTTTCTCCTTTAGCTCTCTTCGCCAAAACTGTCAAATACAAAATGCAAGTAAAAAGCAGCGATTTTGTTAATCGTTTATTGTTTATAAATTTAGTCAACGGCTGTGTTTTCTACCGAATAAAGATACCACTAGAATTGTGCAGGAAAGTCAATGTATGAAAACCTGACAATATTTAGCTGTTCTTTTTATGATTTGAAACAAATTTAACTTGTTATGATGTGCCGTTCTGAAACTTTCAAAGTTATCTATTGCAGAAGATATACATAAAAGTGTTTATACGTAATCTTATCTATGATTTAAGTTAAAACTCGTATTAACTGAACTTGAGTCGAGTGGTGTTATTTATCAGACAAACCCACCAGGAAGTTCGCAATACTTGTTTAAAAGTGTTGGCCTTCTAGTTTGATTAGTACTGCACGTTGTCATTTCCTAAAAATCTCAAAAAATCCTCAAGGAACCGCAGTTGAATCTATAGAAAATAAGGGAAAGACTAAAATGTAAAGTTTGATATTTAGAAAAGAGTCCGCTTTTCCAAAAAGGTGCAACTATTTTAGTTAAATCATTTTGTAAAGCTTGTACAATGTTTTAGTCAGTAAAATGTTTTAATTTCATGAAAATGGAGCTTCATAGTAAGATGTGTAAATCGTAGACACGAAAAGAAAATACGGAGATACATAAATGTGTCTACTCCAGATAGACCTTAGGCACATAGATTTTCAGGAAACCTTCCGAATAATGCCTAATCTAGGCGTACTACCGTCTAATCTACCCACACCCCCTACGGATTAGTGTTGTGAGGAAATCGAATGAAAACCTTTCCTAAAGTTCGGAACAATTTCGAAACTGCAATGGAGACAGTGGTGCAGACCAGCATTCAAAAATTAGAAATTATTGAAATTCCGCTACCCTTAGAATTTTGGAAACGTGTATCGTTTTCAAATCTCGTGAAGGGAACTGACATTCAGAACTATTCTGATACTAGAGGCATGGACGAGAACTATCTAACTGGAAGACACAAAACAGCAGCACATGAACGTTTGCCTTTACAGGCTGGAGTTCAGTCTCTCAACAGGCTGCCAATTCGACTCAGAAGGCCCCCATTGCGGAAGGCTTTCAAAATTTGTCTCAAGGGTTTTATAGTCACAGAAACACTCCACAACATAGTCGAGTGTATGTGGTGTATTGGGAGGAAGTACAACTAGCTTTAGTACAACGCAGGTATCCATGTTGTCTGCATTACATGATTTATTTATTTAGCTGTAAAGTCTTAGGAATACTGATCGAAATACTCACGCAGCCGCAGGTCTGTGAGCGTGTCAGCGATGATGTCTATCTGAGCGTTCTCCCAGTCATCCTTGCCAGCCAACCCGTTCTTCTTGCCCAGGTAACGCATGATGGTCAGCGACTGTGTCAGCGGCTTGCCGTCCTCCTCCAGCATTGGGAGCTTCCCCCAAGGAGTTGCTGAGGAACACAAGAACTAACTTGTGAGATGTTATAAGACATGGAGCGATTCATTTCTAACCCCACACACGACTAGAACGAAACAATTTGGAGCGGAAAGGTTTGAAGTTTTGAACTTTGCAACACCTATTGCGTGAATTGTTTTGGTTGTTTGTAAATGTGACTACTACATTTCACATGTTGTCCGATTTTATTAGTTCGAATATTCTTTTTGGAAATACCCCGGTTACGTTTGTTACGTAACATAATCGGTCAAGTGGAAGTGTTCTTGGTGGAGACGTATCTTCCAAAAAATGGGATTATGCATAAAAAGTAACAAAATGTACTAACAAATAAATTGAACTCCTTCAGCCAGACTATAGAAACCCATTTATCAACAACATTTTGGTCTGACTGGTTGGATTTTGTATATTGTGTAATAAACACGTGTTGGATACGGTGTGATTTAATTTTTTTATCAACAATTTAATATTGGGTGGATTTTAATATTGTACATTTTCTATTATCAAGTGAAAAGACGGAGCAAGTATTTTAACAGGTAGATTGATTGTAAACTTAGAAGATCACTATTTGAGATTCCGACCACTCTCATGAGGGTATTTTAAGGCAAAAAAATGTGTGGTGAAGGATGAGTGCGATGAGTGGTAGTAATGAGTTATGAATGAGGTGTAGTCTTGTCACAAACTAAGGCCGATTCTTCCTTAAAATGGGTCATTAATTAATAGCCCAATGACCAATGGAAATACAAGGACCAACGGCTTAACGTGACTTCCGAACCACGCAGGTGATGGTCTGATATGTCTAAACGATGGTGGGAGTTGATGCGGGTATCACCAGATAATCACTGAGACTATCTGAGCCGCTTTAGACCTATATCATCCTCAAAACCTGACCTCCATGAAGCTGGATTACAGGACCACGCCACGAGTCACAGTCAGATCGAATTTTTAATAACAATTAAAAGACAAGCAGAAAGTTTCGGAGAATGTTATGCACGAAATCTAGGTGGAAAACCTTCATACGTCTCCCAATGGACGTGTACAAATGTCAACGTCAGACTTTTGAAAGTTTACAAATACCAAGAAGCACTCTCGGGAGTGTCATTAGTGTACTCTAAAACTCAAAACTTTTAATTTCGCTTTTCTAACTTTTGAAACACTTCTGAACAGACTGAGCTCTGAATGTTGCTGATTTTCTTCTAGACATGTCTACGTGCAAATATATCTACGGTACGAATGAAATTGCCGCGTGGTGGGTCGGTACCGCTTGTGACGATCCCCGCAATCACCATTTAAATTTTGTCAAGTTTCTTTGCGGTAACGTAAGACCAACTTCACGTGCGTTTTCCTCTTGAACAACGCTTTACCGTATATGAGCCCTCCTATTGAATATCTACACATGATTACGCCTTGTTCAATTAATTTTCACTCTCACACGTCCTCTGCCAAACATGTTGGGTAAACTAATAACATTTTAAACCTTTACAGCATTTTACTACACGGACTTTGCTAATTACTTACTGCCTTTGACTGAAGCCCATTGTTCTTTCTCCATCCTGTTGTCTTCCCAGTCCGCCTCGATGTAGGACAGCATGAATCTGATGGACTCACCTAGGCCCTTCAGTCCGAAATATGTCAACTTGTACTTGGGTGCCATTATTCTGTAAAAAAGACGATTTCAAAGTATAAACCAGAAAAAGGTTTTAAAGTTAATTTTTTCGATGTCTAAAAGCAACTCTCACGGGAAGCATCCCCTCTGCCCTAATCTGTAAAGTTGAAGTACAGCAACATCTGGTCCTTAAGGCATTAAATTATGTATGCCAGAATTAAGTCTGAACTTTGCAAAGCTCTTCTCAGATAACTCCATTAATCCTCTCAGAAATAATATAACCTCCTGAAACTATTTTAAGCCGCCATGTTGAAACTAATTAGTTGCATATTAAGGTTGTTTTAAATGGCTTAAACAGTAACTTTACCAGTCTAACAAGCCTTAGTGGTAAACAAGGCATTGGGGCAGGCTCCTAGCGGCGTTTAAACGGGGTACGGAATGAAATACGCTACAGTTTACAAACGCTGTTCTTAGGATTTTATGTCTATGCAATTTAACAACTTAGTCTCCTATTTACTTGTCTGAGAGGTTCACATTCATGTCGAGCATTAGTACCCGTAACACTAGACGTGGTAGTTCCTTGTTAGCTAGCTGCTATATACAACAAATCCTTGAGTGTCCATACAGCACGCCTCCCTGGTCAGATAAGAGCCTCTGACAAACACGATTGTTTTCTGACCGGGGTCAAAGTTCTCCTGATACGGGCTATGAGTGACTAGTGATTGGTGATGTCTGTGGTCGGGCGATGTTGACACGAGTATGAATGGCGATTGACGATTTTTTTATTCTACATTATTTCGCAAACAATATTCTTTTATTTTCAATATTTTTTAAAAGTAAAAAGTTCAATTTAATTATAGGCTAACATTGAGTACTTATTGTGCATATTACGATTTTTTAGGATAAGTGGTAGAGTGGACTTGTACAGTCCTAATAAAGTAATTTTTCATTTCGCTTCATCAAAAATGACGCTTTTGATAATATCTAGTTTAGCTTAGGTACGCGCTTAGGATTACAAAATACCTTTTGGGAATGCGGTCGAAACTAACTTGCTACAAGGGTCCTAATATTTAATGATAAACGCCAAAAGAAGATGATATTTATGTTTTTAACAGACCGTCAAAATCAAATAGTAGTTCGAGGAAAACGACAGTTGAAATGAAATAGCAAGCTTTATACGATCGTTCAAGTTTCAAAGTGTGTTGCTAATCGTCTCAACTTGTGTTGCCTACTCAAGCAATCGTCTGCAATTTGCCACGTTTATCTTTGATAAGCTTAAGACCTCAATGAGATGAGTGTTTATGTCCTTAGGTAAGACGGTAAATTGAATCAAGCCCAGTTTTAAAATAAATGTTTACTTTTGATAAATTATGTAAATTCCAAAACAAACAACTAACAATAATTTAGAATAAGTTCATGAACGAAGAATTTTCTCACTGCTTAAACTTAAAATAAATACACAATGAAATTTTTCACACTTCAGCGGTTTGGTCTAATTTCAAAGTTTTATTTATATTTTACCCTGCATTATATTTCTACAGCTATGACATTAGATAAAAACTTGTACAAGTCCAGGACATGTATGTGACAACCACATCAACAGACATTATCCGTATTGAGCTTCCGGTCTGACATCGTTAGTTACAGTAATGAACGTCCGAGTTGCCAACAATAGATAACAATCATTAGCTGCAAACATTATCAACATTTTCAAGTGCTTTCACCAACTGAACATCATTTAAGTGCTGTGAACATTATTCAGCTGAGTTTTAGTAAAATCTGTAGAGTTTTACGTTAGGTTTTAAAAAGCAAAAAAGAGTGGTCGAGAAAGTAGTCGTGAGTATGGTGTATTTTTAGGGCAACCGACGCGTTGCCACAAGGGCAACCGTGAACCCTAGCGAATTTCCTATAACGGGGTATAAATTACACTGGAAGTGCCCTTTGGGGGGAGGGGTTACCCTTCAAAATGGGGTTTCATGCTATAAGTTTATTTATTATCCGTTTTCCAGACCAAAAAGGTGACTAAAGACTCTTTGTCTCCACTTTGGAGGACTCAGGAAGGGTTGGGAAGCTAAACATTGCAAACAGTATTGATCTACAACGTTTTGTTCTTTCTGTCAATCGAAATCAATAGATTTGTCCTATGGAAACTCGCTAATCAAAACTAATGAAGTTGGTCAGATTTTAAGAGAAGACAAAATCAACGAAATAATTACGTAACAACCCAGAAACGTCTGCTAGGTAGCGACAATTATGAATACACAATTCCCAAAACCATCCTTTTTAAACAAAGTTTAAAACCTAGTTACTTTAAAATTACTTGGACCTACGTGAAACCAAACTGGTGAGTCTGACAAGTCAACACAACAATTATAAAGCAAGCCGTTAAAAACTTGATTTGCAGTTTTTTTTAATTTTCATTGAAACTTTGAAGAGGGGACTCAGCTAACGAGTAGGGAATGCTAATTTAAGCTCTTTCAACATAAGTTGAAGAATTATACTGTATATCTAGAACTGATAAGAAATCCTAACAAATATTACGAGGAGAAACTTGGTAAATTCCGCTTCAGTCTAGTCATGGTTGGAAGGCCAGGCTTGATAACTGTTAACAGCTGATAAGGCGTCTGATAAGAGAGGCGTGGTAACTATATTCTGAGCTGTTACGATGCATCGGGTTTTTATTTGATTTGAAAGGGTTCCCAGTTTCATAGCATATGTATTTTATGAAATTTGCGTTTTCATTACAACCTTGTAAATTTTATTGTTTCGACCTCCAAAAGTTTTACCTCTGCTAACTGAAATTTCATTACGAAGGTGAAATTACAGGCAGAGAATTTTCTCAAACACTTCACTCGTGACTACATAAAGTGAAAATTCAGGAAGGTTTGAAATATAACATGAAAAGAGCTTCAAACATTTACAGGCTGGTTAGACAATTCTTTTAGAGTGATTATGCAATTTAGAAGCTTTCCGGATGTAGTCAAGGTCTCTCTAGTCTATTCCTGAGTCTACAGCGTGACTACAGGTTACATCGTGTAGTCAATGTGCACAGTTACTGCAACGACAACCTTTTTTGAAAAATTCAATGGTTTAATAGTAAAAAAAGAAATCTAATAAAACTGTTGTTAGGATTTTTGGCTTATATCACACAGTCTTTTATACTTCAATAGACCAATTTTACAGATTTTAATTTGAAATTTAAAACGTATCCAATGCGAAGCTAAGAGCACTATGTAAATCCTAGAGAAATTCAAATAACAATTCTCATTGTCTGATAATTGGGATTATGCAACAAAACGTGCATTTATGTTCTGACTTCAATAAAACATTATTCGTAATTCATTCATGTGACCGTAACCAAAAGGAATAACAAAATCAACTGAATCCGCTAAACCTAAATGGACTAAGGTGGCGGTGGAAATATTTTGATTTTGTTGATTTCTAGTACTTTTATTGGGTACAGTATCACAAGTATACTAAGTTTGTTAGAAATCGTACCATAAATACAGTTTTAACAGCATAAAAACCAATTTTTCTGGGAGACCCTCTTTCACAAAAAGGATACTTGCAGTGAAACGTAGCTATAGAAAATTCGCCAGGATTCACGGTAGCGCTTGTGGCTACGTGTCGGCCATGTTTTATTTAACTGGATTTATATAACAGTAGTTCATTTATAGTTATAATCACTATAGTGCATTTACTGTGGTGACTCATAAATAGTTTCCTATCAAGGTTAATTGTCTCACAGGTTTGCCAATCACGGAAGACAGACAACGATAATGCCGGTTATTTGAAATGTGTTAGGTTAGGAACGGAAGTAAAGTCTTTACAAATGAGTTGTATGGAGGGAGGAAGGAAAATCAATTATTGAGCAATCAGATTCCTGTGGATGATTCGTGTTAGCGGAATTGTTGACAATGAGAAATCAAGTTATTCAATTTGACCCAGAGTTCTGAGCTGCTGATATGTTTGTATCGCAGTTTCCGCCAAATGTGCCGGTTGGTAACTTCATCTCGTTAGCGTATTAAAAGTGTACAGTACCAATCGTTCATTTTGTATTTAGAACAATGGAAAAACAATACTTTCTAGAGACACTTCACGCATACAGTTTTATTAGTTATTTTGAAATAAATGTTATTTGAGAGATGATAGTGTACCGCAATGACTACTTGTTTGAAAATTTCAATGGTTTTATAGTAAAAACAAGAAAGCTAATACAGTACAACAATACAACTTTTGTTAGGATTTTTGGTTTATATCACAATCGTGAGAAAATTTTAATTTAGCTCACTAACACATAAAATACACTTCAAAACGAAGTTTGATTAATAAAAGTCTGATGAAAGTTGTAGAAGTGAGGTGTCCCGAAAATGCACGTTTTACAATGTTCTTGAGGCATACATTACAATTTACAAGATTACGGCTACCACTGGCCAGTCGTAAATACGTATTATGTATTGAATAAAATATAATTTGTATTAAAGATATTGTTTTATTTTTAGTTTCGAATGCTTAAGTAACTTTATCACTAATCAAAAATTTGTCTTTTAACCACGTTTCTAAGTTTTGGCTATTTTCCAAAAGTATCTTTGCCGAATCTGTGTAAAACTCTGTAGATCAGAAGCTTAAGTCGAAAATGTGTAAAGAAGGTAACACGATGCTGTTTAAGCTTTCCGTGAGAATCTCTAAGGCTTAGCCTAGCAATTATTCTGATTGCTCATTTTGGATTAAACACATTCTTTGTATTTTTATTTCATATTATTTTCCTTCCTTCTATGAATCATAAGGTAGTAGGAATGGATTATTCAGTAGAATTAATGTATTTTCCTTGACTGCAATTTATTGTTTTAAAATGTCCGCATTGATGTTAGTTAATCCTCGCATTTTGAACAAATGTATTCAGTTTATTACCTGAAACGTGTCTCGTATTATAAAACACAACAATCAGTCATGATCGAAGCAACGTTTCCAGCTAAAATCAGCAGGAGGTGGCGTTCCCGTGGCAGCATTCATCAAAATTGCCTCCTATTCGTAGAAAACTACCGTTGATGACATAATTTGTTTTCGTATCAGTGGCTGCTGGACGTAAGATATTTTTATGCAGTAAAGAGTATTTGTCTGTTATACAACACAATAATCGTCTGAATAAAAAAGACCGGCTGGATAGTTAAACTTGATATTCATTACCAAGTTAGTTTATGGCTAAATTACCGCTTCCGTAGAATATGTATGAACGGCTGACACCGTTAAAGTTTAAACCATACAGTATTTCAATTTATTTACATCCAGAAACTATTCTACATCCTGCAATAACTTAGAATCGCAAGCTATCATTTATATCTGCAGTTTTATGTAACTACATTCAAAATATTTCATTAAAAAGCCACCATATATAAATGCAAACACATTTTGATAGTGCTTATGTACATAGTTCAGACTATGAGAAAAGTGCCTATGCATTTTAATTCAAGAAACTCAGTAAATTCATGAACCCAAAACTGTGTTTCAACTGGAGAGAAAAGTACCGGACAACCAATTTGAATAGAAACTTGCGTTTGATACATAACAAATTAAAATTTAGGTTAAGGTATCAGAATAATGTAGGTTAAAACAGAATGTTATGCCTGTGAAAATAATATTGAAGTCGTGGAGCAGCAAACAATATAAAACTAACTTCCAGGTGTCCATAAATGTGAGTAAAACTAGAAAATTAACACTTTTAACTATAATCTGGTTCTTCCGGATCACACTGCGTCAAAAATCATTAATAATAATTAGTTTAAAATACTGTGTTTTAGTTTTTATATAGTTTCAGTCAATCAGTGATGATACTCAAGAGTGAGACTAAAATATTTCAAACTAATTTATTAGTTTATCATTCTAATGTATTCTAAGTTCCCAGTTATCTACCAAAACTAATAATTTGTATGATGTTTTAACGCTGTGGGACCGGAAGAATTACATTATACAGTAGTTGGGACACCGGCTGATTCTAAGGCAAATTCTGAAGGTTTTCGTCAAAGAGGATACAGTGATTTGAAAACAGCCTCAAGTACTGTACGCTCAAAAACCAACAAAAGATGTGTTCAAGAACGAACTGCGAGTTACCACTGGTATAAATTTAGAGGAAGCTACAAGTAGGCTACAATCAGTGCTTTACATACCTTTGTTGGATGGTTGGAACAAGTAGACTTGGATACGATGAGGCAGTCACTACAGCTCGAGTGTTGGTGGCAACCGCTGTTCCAACATTGTCAAGGCCACCACTCCCCTCCCCTTCTACCAAACCAGTACCCCCCACGTCCACAACAAACCATCATCATTACTACACGTAGACTGTCATTATATCGACGCTGTCCTGTCGCCCTACTGGACGTTCCACGACTGGTTCCACGTAATATCGGTTTTCCCATTAGGTTCTGTGTAGACACGGAAAACGCTCGTTAGAAATAGTTTATTTAGAAGATTGTACAGGTAACTGAGTTTAGAACTTCGCAGAGTCTAATGGGAACTGGATTCAACACTGAACTTTTAATTTGAACCAGAGAAGTTCAGTTTATCGACAAGTTGACGACTTAATTTGATCCAAGTCGCTTCAGCATTATTAATGAAGTGTGATTTGATTCTGTAATATTTTATTGTGGTCCTAATGGTTTTATGCGATTGAATCCTTACAACCTTAACTAAAGCATTCCCAAATAACGTTGAATTGGATTAATTTCTTAGTTATTAATCAAGTAATTTTATATTTATGTCATCACACGACGCGACAAAATATAGGCGACAGTAAATACTCGTAAAAACAATTATTTGAAATGATGCAGCTAAAACTCATAACTGCCTTTGTGATGTCCTATTAACATATTAAAAGTTACATATTATTAATTTATTATTGACATTGTTACTTGTTGTTTTGATGAACTTGTTGTGATTAAAGTCATGAAGCTGAATTCATTAATTTCTTATAATTTGTTTTAAATAATTAAAAACTGGCGCAGTATTAGTTAATTTGATTTTGTGTTATTACAAAATAGAACTTGGAAGTTTTGAGTGTATATAAAAATATAAAACAAATGGAGTTTAGAAGACCAGGAATTTTAAACGTGTCCAGTGGAAATCTGGACGTCAACTTCAATTTCTTCAAACAAGAGCTAAGTATTTACTTTGTAACTACAGAAACGAAAAGTGACGATGCCTTGTCAAAAGTTATGTTTTATTATGAAAATGGCTGGCCCACCGGAGTAATGGATGAAGAATTTGAGGTAAATCATTATTTAAAGATGAAAAATGATATCACGGTAGAAGACGGACTCATATATCTGAACGATAAACTGATTGTACCTTTGAAGCTAAGAACATTTATCATTGGACTACTGCATGAAACTCATTTGGGTTTTGAAAAGATCAAAACACAAGAACAGACGTTTTTTATTGGCCTGGAATGATTTCTGACATTAAAAATTATAAAAATATGGATTTCTGTAAGATATTTTAAAGTTGATCACCATATTTAAAAATGGCAGCCATTTAAAAAATTTGTAAGTTTTAAAAATTCATCTTTAAAAATATTTAAAACTTTTCCGTATTCAAGTAAACCGTAATTTCCATTGTTTTACTATCAACAAACACTATGGCCCAGTTAAAAACTATTTGGAGCACATAAAATACAAGGAAATATATTGTTTATCAAAATATTCAATTTAGTGATTTAGGCTATCCTCAATTAAACTTTCCTGTAAAACCTATAGTTTACGAGTTCCAATGACTTTTAATCATTAACTATATCAGACCATCACCTGCGTGGTTCGGAAGTCACGTTAAGCCGTTGATCCTTGTATTTCCACTGGTCATTGGGCTATTAATTGATGACCCATTCTAAGGAAGAGTCGGCTTTAGTTTGTAACAAGACTACACCTCATAACTCATTACTACCACTCATCCTTCACCACATATTTGCCTTAAAATACCCTCATGAGAGTGGTCGGCATCTCAAATAGTGATAAAGTGATATAAGAAACCAGCCTGTCTTTGATCTCTGTAAAGTAAAATTAACGTCCGAGGACCATCAAATACATAGCTAATATCAAAAACCTTCACCGTCAAGACGAGGTAAAGAAATAGACCTTTTATGTTGATGATTTCTTTAATCCGTACCAACGCCATTTTTTTGTAATCACTTCGATAATGTATCGATAGATTTAAATTCGATCTTAGCTGTTTCATCTATATTCTGCAAATAAAATCAGTGAAGATCGCTATGGTGGATATTCGTACGTATAAACATTTATGTTTCGTTTAGCGATTGCAGAGTTTGTTTCGGAGACGGACGGAGACGTAAATAAAGCCAAGAGAGAGACTTGGGTGACTGAGACGCTTCCTTTCCACTTGAAGAAGTTGGAGACCATCGTCAAAGAGAATGGAGGATATCTAGCCAACGGAAAGGTAATATAATTTAATTAAAACCAATATTATTTGTTATTGAACTATTGTCAAATGTTGGCCCAAAGAAGACTCGGCTCTAAAATGAAGTGTGACAAACTATATGGGTGCAACATTAAAAGCATGCTTTGGAATCAGCCTTAGGATGAAAACACAGTGGAACGCGAGTAAAACTTTAAGCAGCGCGATTTTAAATGTGTCATAAATTTAAGATAGCTAATTTTTGTTAATATAATTAATTCTTCAATACGTTTGGGTTTTAACCATCTTGATTTTAAGTTGTCTGTAAATAAAGTAATGAGACTGATTTTGTTATAGCTATTACAAAAATACTGCATCTTTAAATAGTAAACTTATGTTTAGCTGAACAGCTGATTAACATTGTGTATAAATATCTTTTGTTTATTGTTGCCCAGTGAGACGTAAACAAACTTAGTTTTAGTTTGTTATTTTTTCTAAAACAAGTTTTTGTTGTACATTCAAAATTGAGTGAAACAAGTTACGAGCAACGTTGTGCTAAACAGTTTCGTGTTAAACGCGGTGATAATGCTACGACTTTTTACGAAATTGAAAGGTATAATAAGAAGGTGACGAGTCTTGGATATTTAAGTTTGACCCGGAAACAAAGCGCCAAGACAATGAATGTCACACTTGAAACTCACCACGTCCCAAAAACCCAGAATGAGAAAGTCCAAAGTTAAAACCATGCTGATTACGTTATTTGACTGCAATGGCATTATTCATAAGGAGGTTTTGCCAACAGTACAGACCGAGAATCAACACGTTTACCAAGAAATTCTTGAAAGGCTGCGAAAAAGAGTTGCCCGCTTGAGACCAGACCTCAAAGACAACTGCATCATGACAGAGCGCCTTGTCACACAACACTGTTAACAAGTTCTTGAACAGGAAAAACATCCCTAATGTTCCTCAACCACCCTATTCTTCTGAATTGAGTCCCTGCGACTTTTCTCTTCACTTAATTGAAAAGCCACCTCAAAAGACACCATTTTGGAACTGAAGAAAACATCCAAAATGTAACCAACCAGCTGAAGGCCATTCCAGATATTGAGTTCCAGCACTCTTACGAAAAGTGGGAAACACAGAAAAAGCGTTGTCTAGCTTCCCATAATTGATTATATTGTCAATTAACAGTTTTCTTGAACTAGTCTCATTACTTTATGTACAGGTGATAATGCTACGACTTTTTACGAAATTGAAAGGTATAATAAGAAGGTGACGAGTCTTGGATATTTAAGTTTGACCCGGAAACAAAGCTAATTTAGTAGGTAAATTTAGTAGGTAACCTAGAAATTTAGTGTAGGTAATCTACACAAAATGAACGTGGAGTTGTTTATTCTGTCGAGACGGAATCCGTGAACCCATATCGAATCAACAGCTAAATGACCATCACAACCAACGCACACTAGACAATTATGGAGGGAAGTCGGGAAAATAATTGTTCATCAATTATGCTTGTCTATATTTGTATAATAATTTCCAATAAATACTCATCGTCAGAGAGGTTTTGCTGACTAAACCGTCACCTCCTCCCCAGTTAACTCGTGGCTCTACTACAGTTCGTTAGGTATAGCATGGCCGGTGGCCTTGAGATTTCCTGCTGGCCGCTTATGGCCCTATAGCCCATCTCACCGGCCATGCTAAACCTGACGAACTTTATGTGTGTGTGTGTGTGTGAAGCAACTCTTCCTGACTCTTGAGTCGGGCTTTAAAGCAGACACAACATTTAGACAATGACAAACTTATAGATTATAATGGCTGTTTAATTGTTATAGTTATCACAGTCCCTTATTAGTCTGGAATACAAAGTTTACGGTTTAACCAAAGCTGACACGAACGGATTCCTGACAACTTAGTTGATCTTTAGTAGAAAGAAAGAAAGCAAGACACACATGATGATTATTAAAACAGGCAAAATATTGTTGAACCTTTCAATGAACCATAAGTTGTAGGTGACGGATTACTAACTATATCGTACTACAGATATGTGACGGTACCAACCTAAACATAGCCTATACCTAGACTAGACCTAGAACATAGCCTGTACTATAGAAGGGGTTCAGGAAATGAGAATATAGTGGCAGACTCTTTATTCTTTAAGCCGATATTGTACAAACAATCCAAAGGATAATACACTAGAAGCTTACGATAGCTACGGTCCTCAGAAAGCCGCATGTAGAAACCATGAAGGACTTGGAAAACCTTAGAGAACATCAAACAAACCATTTAAGAATCAGGAGACGGATAAAATTAAAACTGAGGGAAGAGAACGGAGAGGTACCTTTCAAACCATTAACTAACTACCAAATAAAGGATGGTATATTGATGGAACGAAATCGAAGCTTAGCTTGGAAGGTTGTGATACCTGAAAACTTAATTGAGAAACTCATTTGGAGCTGTCAGTTCTATTATTTGCATTGTGGTCGAAGAAAATGTCATCTCTTATTGAGTGAAACGTTCGCATTTATAAATATGTTGAACATGATAAAAACAGTGCTAAGAACTTGTGAGACATGTCAGAAATGCAAGCATGAGAACCAGACAAACCATGGCATAACGCAAGGAGTCGTTGTCGCACATGACGTCCTAGCTATCGATTACCTAGGGCCCCTCCCCATTGGCAGATTTGGATTACAGTACATACTAGTTATGGTGGACGTTTTCACAAAATTTGTTAAGCTTTACCCAGTAAAACGGGCAAAACAAACCCTTAACATTTCATACCTCTCATGAACAACTATCCTTACCTTACCTTATCCTTGTTTCCCAGATGTCCCTGATCCAAAAGAAAAAGCGGACAGCGAGTAGTGCAACGGTTTCGACAATGGATCAAGCAACTTCCGCCAGCCGACCCCGTCGCCAAGAATTAGAACAAATCTACAACCTAGACAGCGAGAAACGGAAGATTGTTCTAGAAGAAAACCGTAACGCCGCCAGACTGTTAGCTATAGAAGAGAGGAAGAGAATAAAAGAAGAAGCAGACCGCCGGACTTCAGTCAGAGAAATGATGATTGAGATAAACAGACAGGAATTCATGAGAAGAAAGGAAACACGAGCCCAGATGGAATCAATTTGGACTGATAAAGCCATTCAGAGTCTAGTAATGGAAATAGAAGAATTACAATTAAGAATAGAAAATACCGCGCAACTAAAAAAAGGAGAAGAGGAACTGGAAAAGCAGAAAAGGAAAACACAGGAAACAACCAAAGAGGAATATAAGTTAAGGAAGTTCTTACATGAAGCAAAAGTACCACGTCTACTGAGCCCACTACGAGGAGACCATCCCCCGGTGACGCCCAGGAATCCGAACTACTTGTCCCAACATGGAAGGAGTACCCCCAACAATGCCGCCAGCAACGGAACCGTCCGAATACTTAGAGATTATGCTAGATGAAACGTTTACCCTTGATTAATTTATGTAATTTCTCTAAAAGTCGATATTTGTAAAAATTCATTAATTTTCTTTAAAAACAAAATTCCTAAATTTTTAAGGGGCAATTGTGACGGTACCAACCTAAACATAGCCTATACCGGGCAAACCGCGCACGTCATTGTTCGGTTTAGATATAAGATAAAGGTTTCCTAGATTTAGTCACCATTTATTAAAGAAGAAATACACCACGCAAGGTATTTAAAATAATTATTATGTTATAACCTTTGATACATATTTATCGTTATAAAATATTAACATTCACCTGAATATAAACGAGCTCACGACAAGTTACAGAACATAACCTAGAAAACTTACCGCTTGTGTTGGACGCTTTAAAGTGTGGCAATTCTGTCCTACACACACACATAACACACGGTCAGTGTTTGCTTACCTAGTGTGGCACCCTGGCATAAACTACACATTAGTATATAGTTAAATCCTGGGCAGTGTTTGCTTACCGTAGTGAGGCAATTCTGTCTTTAATTTATTTTTGTAGCTTTTAAGAACACTAAAATACTTAGTATTATCATAATTACCCCCTTATAAGGATCTATTAGGTTAATAATAATTAGTATAAGGCTTTGTTATTTCATTCGTTGCTGTGATATTTTAATAGTTATTAAAAGAAAAGTTTGTAACTCTCACAGCCTCTTTTATTTAGCCTACTTGGCAAAGACACCCACACCCTGCATAAGAGCTCAGTAATAATATAAATGTACATCCAAAGGATTACATTTTACTATCGTAGATATCTTTATAACGCTCTGAAATATCTTAATTTCAGTTACTTTTTCGTTTGCCATAAGGTAACTTAAAATTTATTATAATCATTGTTATTTTTCTTTTAGTTGTCTTGGGTCGATATATTCTTCGCAGCCTTTGCAGATTTGCTGAGCTACATCGCTGCATCTTCTGATGTATTGACTGGTTACCCATGTCTGCAAGCTTTAAGGGAGAAAATAATTTCAATTCCTCAGATATCCAAGTGGATAGCTAAGAGACCAAAAACTCCTTTTTAGAGAGCATTTAACACAATAATAAATGCAATTTTAGATTGGATCTACCCTAGGATGAGATTTTTATTTGGCCCCTAGTCTATTTCTCAAACCACTATCTAAAAGTTTCTAACAATCACGGGTGTGCTAATCTTTTTTTATCAAAAAGTGGCTTATTAGGAGTCGAAGAAGTCAATTAAAAAGGACTAGGTAATGTTTCTAGTGTACATATCACAACATCACTTTAACGATTGACTTCAACAAACTATCAGTGGCTCAAAAGCCAAGAAATTTGACCTTTAAAACACATCCATTTGAGAAGGTACATAAAGATTAAAGAGTTATAAAGCTTTTGGAGAATATTTTTATTCTACTAGATGGACCTTAATATTTATACTAAACTGTTGCAATTTTTAAATTCTTTCCAGCGTTCACTACAGTTTTATACTATTTTACGGCCTAATGATAAGTGTTGATGAATTATTTGTGTTTGATCTTGTAGATGCAAGATTAAAGTATTTTTTAGTAGTCTTTATCCAAGTAGAAGAAAATATTTATACTTTATTTTAGAGACATTACCATTCATCCCAGATTCACCTTAAAATACACTCTAGGAGTTTGAAGTATCAAAACAACTTTCAAAATCTGTCTACGAAAACCCAAAAAAATGCGAAATGTATAATATTTTCCATGATACTAATTTAGTGTACGTCTAATGTTGTGCTAAACCCACGAATTTTCTTACACACTTTACACTTCTTGTCTTTTCGTTGATATAATGAAGGTTACTTATAGTTAATTGGCTTAAAACATAAACTTACTTTAAATTTTACTGTAAAACAAGATTTAATTTGACAGTTTTTAAGCAAAAGCCACTTAAAGACTACTTTATAACTTTGATTTCTTTAAAACCAAAATAGGTCGGTCTATTAAAAGAAACCTGAGAGACGAACTATCATTTGCATGATTGACTTTCGAAGAGTTAGGTCGAAGGGTTCCAATTTGAATATCAGATTTCGGTGCTTGCAAGGATCGCTTTGTTGGGGTGCTTGACCCTTTACCATAGTTTAGATCTGTTATACCTCCTCTGATCGGATTTGCAGTCATATTCAGCTGGGAACAATTATCAACAAGGTGTCCCAAAACTTGACGATACTTGACAAACTTAATTATATTTAACTCATAAACATGCGTGCTGATTAATATAGAAGTGCTTTGTTTTTCCACTTGTCGTAATTTTGTTCTTTTGCCAAACAACTATTAGCTCCAGTATGGAATGGGCAGTTTTTTGTGAACATATTTGGACAAACTTGATAAAGGTAAGTAATACGAGTCAGTCAAAAATATTTGTATTTGTACATGTATTGTAAATGTAGTCGTTTCCTTGATATTTTAATGTATCAACCATGTTTTACAACCTTCTCAGCCTGAAAAGTTGTTAAAAGTGTCATACAAAATTTTGCTGAATTACCCATAAGTAACAATATTTATTGAGTGAAAGATAAAATGTTGGTTAGAAGACAAAGAAACAATTTCAATTTTCTCAAGTATCATCGTCCTTTTTGGAGCCACCCTGTACACTGTTCTGAGACTATAGTTTAGACTTATATGACACAGATTGGTGAATGAGTGTACGTACTGTACGGTTAAATAATTATGTTCTCTCAGTTTGACAAGGGTAGAGCGCCTGACGCAGCAAAACCCCGACCCAGAGCTGCCTGACCCACGTCTCCCGGCTAAGCCAAACTCAGGCGTCTTTAACAATTATCCCTTCTTTGTTGTTAATCTTGATACCATAAACTCTTGAGTTATTAAATAATTGTGTTTCCTATACGTCACCTAATATATTAAATATTTTGCTGTCAGGCCAGCAACTCTTAGAAGCCAACTAATTAAGGTATCTGTGATTTGTGCAACAACACTAGCTCTTATCTTTATTTGTATTTTTACATGAAAGTACGGTATGTACTAATTGCCAATACAAACAATCTTGATAGAGTATCAGTACTCACAAGTGCCGTTAATACAATTTGCAAATAATAGTTTAAATAAACTTTTGAGGAGATATGAACTTCAAAACATAAGTTGTTCTGTTATGAAATGCATGCTCTTGAATTCCATTTCAAAAAATTCCTTGGCTTATAATTTTAAACCAAATTGTACAGGGTCATCGAAACGGGATTTGTAAATGGTGTACTGGGATTTGAAAGTGAAATACCGTTTAATATAACTGGTAGAATGTTGATTTTTACATTAAAAACACAACAAATCTTAAAATTGTTCAAGTATTTAAAAGTTTCAATGTGAGTTCCCACCTTTGCACGAGAGACATCTAGCCGATAGTCAACTTCCCAGGTTTTGGAGCATTTCAGGAGTCACCGTTGAAATGGCTACGTTGATTCTTCTCCTCAGGTGCTGTAGATCACGTATTTTCTCAGCATAAACTAAGTTTTAATGTAACCCCAAAAGAAGAAATCTAAAGCGTCAAATCAGGACTCCTAGGTGGCCACAAAACAGGACCATTCCTCCCAATCCAACTATCAGGAAATCTGTTGTTGAGAATTTCTTGGACGATAAGACTGTAGTGACATGGAGTCTAATAATACTCATTTCCTCAAGATTGTTCAAATCCTGTGTTACCTAGATCAGGAATTTTACTTCAAATTATCATACTTCTTTTCTATTACCTTCTTCTGAAAATTCTACAAGTTATGATCAAACCCACGAGTTGGTTTCAAATACAAACACACCTGACTCTAAAAAAAGTTGCATCGTTTCTATCGAGAACCTTTCGAACTACGAGCCCAACCTGCACGAAAAATCTGTCCTCGAAAAGGGTCTTACATTTGCTCCAACCCCTAAGTTCGATCATCTTTTAAGTTAGTGACTAATGCTTTAGAGTTTACAAGAAAAATCAAAATTAAACATTATTTTCAACAGCAAAAAGACAGTACAATTAATGATAGCAACCAACTTCCGGATTCTTTGATTTTCTCAAAATCCTTAGACTCAATCTAAAAACCTTTCTAAAGATGAATATAAGGCTATCAAGACGTTAAAAGAAAACCGTGATATTATGCTTCTGCCAGCAGATAAAGGGAATTCCATTGTCATTTTGAACACTGAAGACTATATCAATGAAGCCAAAAGGCAGCTAAACGATTCGACAACCTACAAAGTGTTAGATGAAGATCCTACTTCTAATCCTCCTACAATGATGAAATTCAAGCATATATCGAAGTCCATGGGCCTAAACAAAATTTATCTTCTAAAACTATTGATTTGCTTACTCCTAAATTTCCCAGAACCCCAGTTTTTTACATTTTACCAAAAATACACAAGCCAACAAGGCCGGTTCCTGGCAGACCTATTGTGTCCAGTTTTTTGTCCCACAGAAAGAATATCTTCTCTATGTAGGTGGAATAGATTGAAAGGTTAATTAATTATAAATAAATATAATACACACCCTTATTTCAAGCTATTCTCGGACAGAACTGTTTTTAGCATAACTCCTGTCAAGTTACGAATCATAGTACAGAAGTTAATTTACAAATTTAAATGATTAAGTAGAAAACTAATAATAATTGCAATGCGTATTTATATACAAGTTAGAGTGCACAGTACGAGGCAGTGACCTTGAATTTCGCCTTATAAGAGCAATGTAAAAACACGCATTTTCTTGGGACACTTTACCCCTGGTTTCAGTTTGTATGAAATAAACTGTGTTTAAAGTGCATTAGTTGTTCTAGTGACTCCGCTGAGCTGAATTTCAATTTAAACTTTTATAAGACCGTGACATAAATCCAAAAATTGAAGACACTTTGTATTCGAATTTCTTGTTTGTACTTGTAAAGCAATACAATTTTCAAAAAGTGGTGGTCACTGCATTACATAGTTATCTTTTAAATAAAAATTATTTCAAAATTATCTGATGGGAATTGTAGGCGTGAAGTGTCTCAAGAAAATACCTGTGTTTACAATGTTCTTATGGGACAAAAAGAAAATGGCCGACTATGCACTCTTAATATTGCTTTATTAGTTAAATGCTTCAGCCAGGCTGCTTGGAGCAAACCTTAATTACATTAGCGCAGAAAACACAAATTAAAGTGGTGGTTATTGTTAACAACGGTTTCATAGCAACAGACCCCGCCCATCCCGGGTAAAGTAGCTGTGGTTTTGTGTGGTTGTATTAAATGAATTTATATGAAATCGTTGGATCGAAACATGACATTGCCCCATTTGCCATGTGATCAGGTTTATACCTAAAGTTAGATACTTAAAGTTGGTCGTTAAAGTAAAACAAAATCTGTTCTAAGATCATTAAAAGTTTGAGACACTTTTGTAAAGGCTGGTTCTGTGACTATTATCGTAAATAATCTGCTTAAAGTTCTTTTATATTTTTGCAGACGATTGTATCATTAATGTTTCATTTACCGTAATAAACAATTATAAAATATTTCACAAAGATTTATTTACAAAACGCTTTAAACATTCTATAACAGGCTTTAAACATTGTTACGATTATTTTTCATTTAATGAGTGCAAGGAGTTTTCTCTAATATTTCTAAACGACATTCATTAACATTATGATTTCAATGAACACCGATAATACTCATCGTTAGAGCAAACGTGTTTTTTGACAGTAAACTATTTGTGTTCACATAAGTTCAAAATAAAACAACTAATAATAATATTTTAACATAGAAAATATCCAGTTACTTACTATGTTTTCAGATTGATAAACAAGTATATTCCGAGTAAATACTTATTGAAGTTTTGGTTGAAGATGCATTTTTAAAGGTTCAAAAGAGTAATGTAACCATAAAGGTGACTTTTGGTTGTTCAGGATGTATCAGAAAAACAACGGAATAGTAAATTTACTTATAATACAGGGTTATCCAATAAACTTTGATGTTTAAAAAACATAGCTCGGGTTATATTTGAAATATTAACTTGAAATAAGGTCAATAGGGGGATTTTTATTTAGTATCCTTGTTTTGAAAACAACACCATGCAGATGATGTCCATTAAAATAAATGCATTTTTCTAATCTTTCAGCTGTTAAGCTTTTTCTTTGCACTGTTCAACATTTAAAAACACTTGAGGACACTTTTTTGAAGATTGTGGCTGATATCTGTAATGATTGTCTGTTTCAATTACCTTAGCTTACGTGGTTTTCTTGTATACTCTTTATTTTGGATATGCCGTAAGTAAAACCACAAAGCGATAGATCGGGGAACCTTGAAGCCAGGGCATATCGTCACGGGAAGAAAATAGGTAAGCTGAAAAAGTAGACAAATGTATAACATCAAAAGACGTTTTAAGAAAGTTGTAATTTCAAAACGAGAAAATTAAATAAAAACTCCTTTTTCGATTTATTTCTATGACCAATAAATGTTGAATATCACAAAAATTAACTGAGCTATGGTTTATCAAAAACATCAACTTTTCTGGATGATCCTGTATAAAACGGTTAAAATGTATGTGGAAACATACTAGGCCTGAATTGATTATAAATTCATGAGGTAAATCCTCTCGTTAATATTGTAATAGAAAAAACGTTTGACGCAGTTTAATTTATGATTAAATTATATTTAATAAACATTAGATTTAGTAAATATTTAATTTTTAAATTTGGGAAGGTTGAAATGACCAGTTATCTTGATTTATTTCCAAAATTACATTTCCAGTTTATTTCTTGACGACCAGCAATTCAGTTTATTAAATGATATAAGGTGAATCCACTGGGCGCCTGTTTATAAGTCACCACAGTTCATACTGTCAAAACACTCAACTCAAAATATGTCACTATCACTATTTGAGATGCCGACCACTCTCATGAGGGTATTTTAAGGCAAAAATGTGGTGAAGGGTGAGTGTGATGAGTGGTAGTAATGAGTTATGAGGGTAGTCTTGTTAAAAGTAATGCCGACTCTTCCTTAGAATGGGTCATTAATTAATAGCCAACGGCTTAACGTGACTTCCGAACCACGCAGGTGATGGTCTGATATGTCTAAACGATGGTGGGAGTTGATGCGGGTATCATCAGAGACTATCTGAGCCGCTTTAGACCTTTTTTCTGTATTAGAACCCCTTAAAAGTCAGCGTAAGGTCCCGGTTACCATGAAGTATTCCATTAATAATGGAATTAAAAGCTGGAATTATGCGCAACTGACTTTATAACCTCCCTTGATATTTAACAACTATAGCCAAGACAAAGGAAACCTCCAATCAAAGGAAACAACTTTAGCTTGAAACTAACTTTAACTTGGTACACTTGCTAAAGAGCTACTGAGAAATGTGCCATTGACGATCCTGTCCTACAAGGAACGAGATTAAGCGACAGGCGATGAAACATTCGACTATTTTCATATTTATTTGATGTCCGAAAAACCTCAACACTAAAAACAAGCTGTAAATGATAATTAATGAAACGTTTACCAAAATAATTGTATTTGTGGTTTTATGTTTCGGGGAATTTTTAACTTTCAAGTAAACATTTTTAATGTCTCTCCTAAACAAAGTTTATTAGGACTGTTCAGAATTTCAACAGCACTGATCAAAGGGTGTCAAAGCGGGTGCTTTAGCTCTACTTAATGCAATAGGGTAGTGAACGCGAGGCATGTGTTCACTTTGTTCCCCAAAGTGAACAGAGGGGTACATATTTCTGATCGTTGTAGGTGCCTAATTTACAAAAATCAGTTTTTTAATAGGACTTTTCACACGTTTTCAACACTCAGAGTTCTTCTTCTTCTTTTTTTCTCAATTTAGGCCCTTCCAGAAACCTTTTAGGAATTTACCCAAAATTGAGCGTTTTTCTATGAGATTTTTCAGTTAGCTATTATGCAAGAGGCTACGTTTTTTGTTTTGTGAAATTGGCTTGGCTACATGAAAAACTTAGCTGGGCAAACGGTTTATCGTGCGAGCCAATGGAGTGGAAGGATAAGGATAAAGGTAAGGGAATGGGTCTTCTGGCATTATTCTTTGGCGACTTCTTAGCCCTTCGACCAGGATAAAAGCATTGGCTTTTATCCTTAAGGAGGGATACCTAAACCTTAACCAGTCGTCTCCAACCTGCTTCACGTATAGCAAACTGGAGGACACCAATTATTTTCACTCTCACTTTAGGGTTTCTTTCTGCCAACTAACTCTAAAGAGCGAACCTTCATTAGCGCACCTCCAGTTAGTCCCTCTCTTGACCCATCACTCACTCACTCACTCTTCGGCGCTACAGCCCATGTAGGGCTCCGACCTCCATGACAATTCGCCTCCACTCCAGTCCATCCTTCGCCACTCCCCGCCATACACTCACACCCATAGCTCTCAGGTCAGCCTCGACGTCAACCAGCCATCTTCTCTTGACCCATAGAAGGTTAAATTCGTACTGAGTTGCTATAATCAAATCACCTTTCTTTGCTGTGCTTAGGATCAGGTTATCGGCACATGTAAAAATAACAGTGAGATCCCCAAATTGGAGGCGGGGGGTTTAGTTTGATATCGAATTGAAGGTGTTGTTTAGTTAAGCACATCAAACTCGAGCCAAAAGGTTAATTCCACCTAAGTACCAGCGGGTCACTCCAAAACAAAAGATGCCGAAGAATGTTCACACAGCATTGAACAGTTGAATGGATGGTTGGTGTTGTACTAATCAATGCCTGATCAAGTTAACAAATATAAAAATCATGTTATTCAAATCAACATAAAAGTGCTTGTGATAGATGGTTAAAAAATAAATCAAACAAACAACTCCTTTCGTTTATAAATTTTATGATTCTTGTAACAACCACTAGTTTTAAATAAACATACAGTTGATATGGGTTGAATTTACCACCAGTAACGTTCCAGCTAACAACAATTGGTTACAACGCATCTCTGTTAAATTAAGTTCGGATCGCAAGTTCAGCTCTTGTAACTGAAATTGCTTGGTCAAGAGTGGCTTTACAATGGTTACCTTTGGAGAGCAAATTTAACAAGGTTTCAATACTCAGATTGTTTATACAGAGTCAGAACTCTGGCTACAAACTTCAGGATGTTATAAACAAACTTGTTGAACAAAGCAATGTAATTCCGGAAGTGATTTGTGAATCAGCAAACCGTCAATTCTTGTATAAAGCTTTTTTGAAAACCTTAATTTAAAAACTAGTTTGACTAAACTTTTTTTGCTATTTGGACATTCTTCAGTCGAAAACGGCACAAATTTTACAATCGCAAACCGTGAAATCAGCCCGACAGACAGCTTTAGGTTTTAGGTATATTTGTTGACAAAAAATTTACCTAGAATAACCAGATTGATATAATCTGTAAAAGAATGGCTTCTGGGATATTCTTATTGCGAAAATTATCTTTCACTGCAGTGCAGATGTTTGGAGAATGGTTTATTTTGGTCTTACACATCCCCACATATTATATGGTATCATTTTTTGGGGAAACTGCGGGGACACAGAAATTTCCAGACTGTTGATTTTTTAAATCGGCTGTAATATTGCACAACTACAGCATAAAGAATCCGGTATACTGACAATTACGTACGTCGTTTTACATATTGGAAACTTTATTATTATGTTTTTCGAAATTTCAATTGATAGAATCAAGTCACTCTCATAATACTTGTAGTGCAAACATTTTAAATTTTGATAGACACCGTTTAGAAATGTTGCCGATAAATGCTGGTAAAGAGATGTTTAACAAACTACCAGAAAACATCAGGCAAATTCACAATTTTAAAGTTTTTAAGTGTGAGCTAAATAAATCTTTACTATCAAATTCATTTTATACGATGGAAAATGGTGTTTTAATTTAAATTAGTATATTTACACCTATTACTTTATAGTTAAGATTTTTTAGCTTTTGTTTCTTAACAGTGGTGGTAGATTTTGTGTTTTTTTGTTGTTGTTATTAGTGTATAGTTTTGTTGTCAACACAATAATTTTACTGTATATTGGCATAAATAAATAGATTTACAAAATAAGGGATTGCCAGTTTACATAAGCCTAACATATACTTATTATATTACAGAAAGCGGTGTTTAAATATATTTATTACAAAACAACTGAAGTAATAAATGTATTTAACATCCAGAAATTCAACAAAATAGATAGCTGCACAATCAACAATAATATCAATTGTAAATGAGGTGCAACCTAGTAATATACCTTCTTTTTTTTTGTTTTTTATGTTTTAATATAACCTAAAGACATATACGTTTATACAAAATATATCAACCAGTAAATCCGTGGAACAACCGTGAATAACATTTCTAATACGATTACTTTGCCCTATTCATATCTCGATGATTATAGAACTTAAACAACATGGATTATAATAACAAAGTTGGGATTACAGTAATACCAGGATTACATTAAATGAACCTAAACATGTTCTGTTCTCCGAAATCATCCGTTTTCTAGCTTTGTTGACATTCAATAACTAATATTTACTTTTCCATTTATCAGCAATGTTTTACTTGATTGACTGCTGATTCTTTTTAACATTAAGTAAACAGAAACAGCTGATCAATAATAATTACGTTTCATATGTTTTGTTAAGCATTTTATACTTTACAAATGTAATGTGGTATTATGGAAATTACATTGGTTTGCAAAGATTGTCACAAATTGGTTATTTATTTTTCGATGTTTGTAAATAAGGTTTTGCTTTATTTTTCTGTTAATTTGTCACATTTTACCTCTCTTAATTCATGATCTAAGCTCTTCATGTTATGTTTAACTCTTTTCATGGGATTTGACGTTTAAGGTTTAAACGTTTGCCCTTTTTGAAATGGGTTCAATTACAGAAACGAAATGTGTGTATGAAATTGTTTAAATAAATCTACTTATAAAGGTACACATTCGTACAACATTTTAAGTTTATATCTTAAATAAATTTTGAATTATAACGTAATTTGTAAAAATACATATAGAGAATTAGACGAAAAACCAGTTACTGTAGTTTTCCGGGAAACCCTGTACTTATAAGTTCTTATATTTCATGTCAATCATGCAAGTAACGTAGCTAGCAACAATCGATAAAATAAGCTTTCAACGTAAGCAAAGTCGAACCATTTTGTAGCCATTTCAGACAATATGCTATTTAATAATTAAAAGGAAAAGGAATTTAATGCAAGTTTTACTATAATAAGTTACACAGTTTTACTTTTTTTTTATTTTAACTTTATGCAAATGTTTAATACTAAGTTAAATATCTGTTACGTAGCCTAATTTAAACACTTTTGTGTTGTAAATGAGTTTTGTTCTTTCCATCTCTGATTTCATTATCTCTTTTCTCATCCTTTTCTACTATTTTCTTTTGTCCCTTTAGGTATGATTTAAAAGCTTATTGGTATATTTTTAGAAGGAATATGCTATTTTAAAAATTTTTATCACTCTAAAAATAAATTCGCAGCCATTTGATACAATATGCAAAGTTAAGATGTGTTTATTATTCTAGGAACAACTAGGATATCACAGCCATTTCGGACTGTGTGTTAAGTTAAATATTGTTTTAAAACTCTGGAAATATAATCGGAACAACAAGTCAGTACACGCTCCATTAAATTTTATATAAAACATCGAACACAATGACAAATCATTGTCATGCCGTAAATAAATGTTAAAGTTGAAAGAGGTACGGGGAATTTGGCAGTTTATGGTGAATTACTCCTTTGTACCGATAGCATCTAAGACTAAAGAATCATCCTGCATTAATTAATCTAACAACTTGCACTGAAAGCGTTGTAATTAATATACCTGCGTTGTTGGTAAGTAAATTAATTCATTACTGTCATGACTTGATAATTAATCTTGGTTTGATCTGAACTACTTTTGTTGAAGCAAAATTTGCTCAAAGAACAATGAATGAATGAATATAAATGGATTATCATAAAATTGAATAGTTCTTCAATTAAGCTTAAATTGGCTTATTATTTCACATGATTTAAATTTGTTTTTAAATATTCCTAGTATGACGTTTTGGGAACATTAAAATTAAACTTGCCCATATTTGATCTGATTGTTTCCATCTGAAATATACATTTTATGGAGTTTTAAATACGTTGTCGGAATTGCTAGCATGTAAGAGGAAAATCTCTGTAGTAAACCAGAAATTAGTTGCTTTCAAAATAATTATAAAGCTGATGTGTAAACTATTATCTGATATAAATAAATAATAACAAGTTTTATTTGATGTAATATGCAATATGGTTTTAATTCAATTATCGTTTACATATGTTCTGCTAATCTGTATTTTCCTAACAAGTTAATTAATTATATTGTTTACAACATCTGGTGCTTTTAAATTATTTGCAATATGTGATAACTGATGTCATATTTTAAAGGTAGTAACGTGAACAGAGTTTATAATATTCAACTTACGAATCTAACAATGTGATTTATCTACCAACTCTCTTGTAAACACTCTCCTGAGTATATTGTGCCGAACTCCCTTTTGGGAGGTAGCTCAAATGTAACTAAAATTAAATGAATAAATAATATCGCCTATGGTGGCGGTACAATATTGGCAAACCTCAAATTCTTTACGGGTTAGAATGGCTGGCTATGGTTTTAGTGTAAATTACATTAAATGTAACTAATATAACCGAACACGTTACGAGTTAGTTTCTTTCCCAAAAATGAGTGAGATGAATGGTACACCACTAATTATGCCTGTTGGCCATGAAGCTAATGCTCAAAGACCGTTCAAGCGGCTCTGAACACACCCCAGCCCAGTGACGCCTTTGTACCCGAAGAGTTCTTCACGAACAACGTCCCTATCTTTGGAGAATAGGATCTCATCATGACTGAAAACCTCTAGATCGAAGATCTAATCAGTCGACATGTTAGATCATACACCAGCTGAGATTACGTTTAACGTAGACGTGACTTGGGACTGTGCTCTATGGGTGTATAATAATAAGGTTAATTATTTCAATTTTCTTTTAAACTTACATTTTATGGTTTTAATTATACCACTTTTCTATACGAGGGACAAGTTTGTCTCGATTCCTATTGATTCATTATTCATTTAGTTATAGTTTTGTTCCGGGCAAAGTTCTTTGTTTTGGTTAACGGTTATTCATTAAAGATCCTATTTGTTTGTTTTTTAATCTTTAATGAATCCATGTTGACATGTTCGCACGAGGATTACACAAAACCCGTTGCTCAGCATGCCGCTAACCATAGTAATAATCTTAGAAATTTGTTATAATTTAACTGCTTTTGAACAAAATTTAACCTTCCGTGAGTTTATCTTATAACCAACTAACTTTACGTAATTCTGAATGGCTCATATTTCTTTTTTGAAATCAAAAGCTCTTTTCGGCTTAAGTTTTAGATGATTTTTTCGTTACATAATATTGTTTTGAAAATACATTTGTCGCTTAACATCAGCTGGTTTCAAATTTATCTACTTTTGTTTATTATCCTTATAAAACGAACATTTGCATTATATTCGGCCTTTTATCTCTATTATATTAATATGTGTAGTTCCTCGGCAATTCATAGAATCACTGTTTCTTTTATAGCAATAAACAGTGCGCTTCCACCATTGTAAAGTGTACTATGTTTCTCTCTCTCTCTTTTTCATACATCAAACTATCAAGCTAATTCTCCAATCCTTATTATTACCATCTATCATTTAAATATAGTTTTGTTCCGGGCAAAGTTCTTTTGTTTATGGTTAACTGTTATTCATTAAACTTGTTTGTGTTTTAATCTTTAATGAATCCATGTTGACATGTTCACACGAGGTTACACAAACCCGTTACTCAACAGACCTCTTATATTACCCTAACTTAGTAATTCTGAATGGCTCACTTATTTCTTTTGAAATGAAAAGCTTTTTCGCGGTTTAAATGATTATTTTATACATAATATTGTTTTAAAAATAATCTGTCACTAACATCAGCTGGTTTTCAAAATCATTTTTTGATGCTCTATTTTTGATTTTTTGTATCCTTATAAAACGAACATCTGCTTTATTCGGCTTTAATCCTTTTATCTCTTCATTATATTAATATGTGTTGGTTCCTCGGCAACTCATAGAATCTCCGTTTTTTAATAAACACTACTTTGTGCTTCGCCACGGATAAAATAAGTTCATTATCTTGACTACGGTGATCGATCAGATTACAATATTCTTGTAATTTTTACTTACAACATGAAATTTACACAGTTTTAGAATGACCCAGGAATACCACCTTTTAATAAACATTGTGCTTCCAACCATTGTAAAAGTGTACTATGTTTCTCTCTCTCTCTCTTTTTTTCATACATCAAACTACTCAAGCTAATTCTCCACTCATATTATTAACCATCTATCATTTAAATATATTTCTTATTCACATTATCTTTTCCCTCCAACCCCTGGCCCTTCGAATCTTTCATTTCAATCACTTATAAAACAGAACAATTATATTAATCATATTTAATTAGCTCCAAATAATTGAAAATATTCCTCCAAAACACTGGCAATGTTTTAAACTTGATTAACCTATATTTAGGGCCGTTTGCACAGACGAGACTCATTCTCAAGCATTACAACCATATGAAGAACTCACATCGCGTCTGTTTACTTTACAAATGTCAAACACGTTCGTCTCCTCTCATTGGTTAAAAGTCGACTCACTTCAATTCTCATACTCAAATTGTGAGGCTGGTGGCGACCGACCTCACTTTCTGGGTCGACTCAAGCAAGTTTTTGTTGACAGTTCTTACTTTATTTTGACGTTTAAACATTGAAATATGGCGGCGTCTGCACGGGAGAGAGATGAACGAGAGTTCCTTATTTATGCTAATGACATAAGTAACAATCAATCTTCCCCCCGTCAATATCTACGTGACTTTGACAATCCCGTAGAATATTTAAACGAAACCCAGTTTTTCCAGAGATACAGGTAAGTTAACCACAAAAACACTGTAACTCTAGAGTAGCCATATCCTAGGACACAAAGTAGTATTATCTCACTAATTTGATGAGATAGATTTTTGATGTAGGCTTAGTCCAAGCTATATTTCGAAGTGAAATTTATTTGTATAGGCTATCAATTTATTATTTAAAAACATATAAATTAATTATTATACATGGTAAAACTTAATTATTTCGGGAGCGTTTGTAACCAGGTGTTGCATCATCGGTGTCCTGACTAGTGTAATATGTGGTGGGTGAATATTATAAAAGGCAATAGTAATAATTAAAGATTGGCTAAAAGACCTTCAGTTTGATTATAACACGATAAGTGAGTATATGAGACTGGTTAATCTTTGCATGTCTCAAAACACATTCCAAAATCAAGATAGATTTTATAATCAAACCGAGGGAACCTCAATGGGAAACCCCTCATCATGCTTCATCGCCAATACTTTCATGAGTAAGCTCGAAACAAATGCAGAACTCAACAGTATTTCCCTAGAATTTGGATACGATATGTTGACGATGTATTTGCTATACTGTATTCAATAGAAAAGAAAGCCTTCAAGATTTTATCCAGAAGTTAAATTTATACTATGATACAATTAAGTTTACAAATGAAGAAGAAAGTTGTAACCAACTACCTTTCTTGATTTGCTAATGATTAGAAATCCATCCACTAAGAAACCCAAAATTACAGACTAATTCCCAGCGACTCATTTCATTCTCTAGCCCAAAAACGTGCAGTTTTCCACAGTCATGTACATCGCCTTACCACTACACCTCTATCTGCAGAGAACTACAAAAACAAACTCCATAAAATTTTAAAAAATCGCAAAATTCAATGGTTTTAATGGTTGTTATACAAAAATGATCGACAGTATGGTAAAGAAAAACAAAAGAAAGCTCTTGATAAAATCCAGAACCACTTTAAGTAATCAAAATGAAGAAAATCAAAACAACAAAATTGGAAGTCTTTCATACATTCATTTTACACTAAACAAATTAAACACAGTTTCTCTAATCACACAAATATAAATGCATCTTTTTCAACAAAATCAAATTTAAAAATATACATAGAAAACCTAACAGAAAAATTGTAGACGAAAGGATCAATCAAAATATAACATTTAATTATTGGATTATTTGTGGTACTTTTATACTATAAGCAATCTGAATATATCCTGACAGAAACTCGATCACTTGTTAATTTTGGTCAAAAAAATAATTTAATGGAGGAAAACCACAAAGACCCAATACAAAACATAATACCCAAAATATCCCGTGGAGGGGTTTACAAAAGGTTCAACAATATAACAGTAAATTCAATGAACGGTCGGTCTGACAGTGTTTATAGAAGGTAATCTTCTCGGACTGTAGTGGGATCATTGTCGTATTTTCTCCAAACTGTTTTCCTGTCCAGATAACTAACTCGTTTCAACGCGTTTTAACGTTTAATTAAAATAGTTTAAAGTAAACTGAGTATTTTCTTTATTTTCGACAATGCTTGATTATGTTTGATTTATTTTAAGCTGTCTATAGTAAAAGATAAGACAATCTAAAGGGGTTTCTGCTTTCACAATGTTTGAAATCGAATTATTTTCTCTATTTCTTCTCCCTAAATAATTCATCAACCGTTGAATTGTCATGAAATTGAAATAACATTGCGATGTTTATTTAATTTGTAAAATTAAAAATCTTGCTACGTGTTACATGCCCGACTTTCCTTTTCTCGTTGAATGGTTGTTTTTGTTACCTGTCTAATCCAATAAATAGAAAAATAATTATAAACCTGGAAAAAGTGTATGTCAAGCACTTTATACATAAACGGGTTGGTTTAGTCTTATAGTCTAGCCAAACCAGTTTGTGGAAGGTACTCTCGATACTACTGCTGAGTCCTTCTAGTAATGAAAACCATTACAAATGTGTTGTTGAATTTAAGTTTGGTTTTAAACAAGTGTTTTTATGTTGAGTTCATTGCTTTTAAGTGAGTTCCACTTAAATTGTTTCTGTAAATATTGTTCTTTAAATAAGTTTTAATATCGTCAATAGTTGCTGGGAAGATGGAAACACACTGGTAACAGAGCGGATCAACCCGTTATCTACTTATAAAAGTCACACTTTTTGAAACAAGCGTTTATTTTCAACGTCTAGATAATAAGCTTTAGACATTTTATGGAGTTGAATGATTACACAAAGTTAAATTATTGTCCGAAATGCGTACTAAGAAAATGTCGAATACAATTATATGAAATGTAATAAAATGGATGTTTGTTTGTCTCGTACAACGACAAACTGTTATTGCGACGTAACTAAATCTTGGAATGTATATTAACCGCCCATAGCCAACGATAGTGAAACGGTGAGATGACAATATTCGTATATACTCGTTAAGTTTTCAATAACAATACAACTTTTTGGAAATACAACCAATCATCAAACCAATTCGGATTCCGAAGCGGAAAATCGACAGTGGACGCAGTCGTCCGTCTAGTCGAGATGATAGTAGAAGGTATTGAGAGTCAAATACAAACATTAAGGGCCTTTTTTTCAATTCAAACTTAACTGCCGGTTAACGCTAACCAGATGCTAACCAGCTGGTTAGCAAAATTGGGTTTTTCAATTGCTCTAACCACCGGTTAGGGACCTCTCATCTAACCAGCTATTTAGTAGTAGTCGGTTGGATCCCGGTTAAGAACAAAACTATTGTTTACCTCAAAATTTACATCGCAAGAAGAAAATTGATTTCGAAGATATCAATTTAATTTTGAGTGACTATGAGGACGAAAAAGTAATTTTTGAGAGGATTTTCCGAGAAAGACGTCCAAAATCTATTAACGTAAGAACGAACGTTTTGAAAAGTGGGACGAAATAGACCTTTTAAGATTTCGCTTCCACAAAGACACTGCAAACTTTGTAATTGACCTCATAAGAGAGGAGATATCTTCACCGACTTTGAGGTAAGTAGCTAAGAAATGTAAATTGTAGTACGCTTTGAACCACTCTGCCCAAGATAAAATATCTGTAAAACAATTTGTGTATTTTAAAAAATACTAATCGTATCGTATAATACAATCATTCTTAGGCTTACAAGGTTACTAATGGGATGAGGCTATTCGTTCTAAGAAACCATTTATGAAACTTTACGAGCCTATAAGTAAATTAGGACCACTAGCCTATTAGTTAGGCCTATGCAGTAATTCAAACTTTTATCCAATTAAACACATAGCCTAAAAATTAGGTTTAGATCGATTAAGCTTACAGAAAACTTAAGACTGTACATCATGGCCCGGGAACATCGGGTGCTTCTGGTGACGGACAGTCACGGCCGAGAACTACACTCTCTAATCGAAACATGCGAAATGAGTCTAAATGTCTCAACTTACGTCACCACTTGTGGAACACTTGATCAAGTAGCCGATTACGCCATTAGAAACTACGAAACGTACAACTCTGTCATAATAATGGGAGGCACAAACAATATTGAACATTACAACAACAATATTATTTATTTATTAATACAGTATAGATATTATTATTAATTTTATTGTCATTATTTTATTAATATTGTTATTATATTATTATTAATATTATACTATTATTAATTTATTATTTTTTACAATGATTCATTCAAACGGTGCGCCAAACTTTGATTTAAAACCAATCGGATTCCGAAGCGGAAAATCGACAGTGGACGATGTCCGTCTAGTCGAATGATAGTAGAAGGTATTGAGTCGAATACAAACATTAAGGGCCTTTTCAATTCAAACTTAACTTGCCGGTTAACGCTAACCAGATGCTTACCAGCTGGTTAGCAAAGTGGTTTTCAATTGCTCTAACCACCGGTTGGGGACCTCTCATCTAACCAGCTATTTAGTAGTAGTCGGTTGGATCCCGGTTAGAACAAAACTATTGTTTACCTCAAAATTTACATCGCAAGAAGAATTTGATTTCGAAGATATCAATTTAATTTTTGAGTGACTATGAGGACGAAAAAGTAATTTTGAGAGGATTTTCCGAGAAAGACGTCCAAAATCTATTAACGTAAGAAGTGTTTCCGAAAAGTGGAACGAAATAGACCTTTTAGATTTCGCCTCCACAAAGACACTGCACTTTGTAATTGACCTCATAAGAGGGAGGGTATCTTCACCGACTTTGAGGTAAATAGCTAGAAATTTAAATTATAATTTCGCTTTGGTCTTTTAAAGATAAAATATCTGTAAAAACAATTTGTGTATTTAAAAATACTAATGTATCGTATAATACAATCATTCTTAGGCTTACAAGGTTACTAATGGGATGAGGCTATTCGTTCTGAAACCATTTATGAAACTTTACAGCCTATAAGTAAATGGGACCACTAGCCTATTAGTTAGGCCTATGCAGTAATTCAAACTTTATCCAATTAAACATAGCCTAAAATTGGGTTTAGATCGATTAAGCTTACAGAAACTTAAGCTGTACATCATGGCCGGGAACATCGGGTTATGGTGACGGACAGTCACGGCCGAGAACTACACTCTCTAATCTAAGCATGCGAAATGAGTCTATAATGTCAACTTACGTCACCACTTGTGGAACACTTGATCAAGTAGCCGATTACGCCATTAGAAACTACGAAACGTACGACTCTGTCATAATAATGGGAGGCACAAACAATATTGAACATTACAACAACATTATTATTTATTTATTAATACAGTATAAATATTATTATTAATTATTTATTATTATTGTCATTATTTTATTTATATTATAATTAATTATATTATTATTAATATTATACTATTATTAATTTATTATTTTTACAATGATTAACAACAATTCATTCAAACGGGGCATAAAATTGGCAAAACCTACTTGTCTTAATGGATACATACGTATAGTGTCAGTGCCAATCAGAAGAGACATTCGCTCTAAACAAATGCGAAATACAATGAACAATACTCTTAACGATATAGGTAAATGTTCATTTCCATAAATATCACCACTTAGATTTTGAAGCTTCTGCTTGATATTGACATTGTGAAGATGTAGTTTGATTATTTCTTTTTTATTTATTGATGAGGTAAATATCTTATTAATATAAAAAGTATATTAAGCTTCCAACTTAAATATTCCATTGGGAATAAGATAATTAATTCTGTATTTATTTTTTATTTTAATTATTATTAGTTTTTAATTATTTAAATTATGTCTTGCCCGCTTTGAGCGGGGGTTTTTATCATGATTACATAGTAACTTATTTGCTGAGAACCAATTCAGCGCTTCATTTTCCGCGTATTCTATTGTACCAAGTAGATTATTGAGATTTTTGTCACTAGCCAAAGAGAAGTTTCATCTTCATAGACTACTAAATTGATTGATAAGTTTTCTGGCAGATAATTAATTACAACAATGAAGAAAAAAGGCCCAAGAACTGAACCTTGAGATACACCCATTTTAACTTGTTTAACAGGAGTATTTTTGCCTTGAATAAATACATATTGTTTTCTATTAGTTAGGTAAGACCTGACAAGACTACACAATTTCTCAGTGAGTCCATAAAATTGTAATTTATCTATTATTATATTAAATGGAACACAGTCAAAGGCCTTACTCAAATCCATCATTGAGAGGCCAACCATTTCCCTATTTTCAAATGAACTAAGAGTATAATTAACAGTTTCCACTACTGCAGTTGCTGTTGACCGTCCCTCTCCGAAACCAAACTGTAACTCAGATAAGAGATTAAATTGATTAAAGTAATTGGACAGTTGTTTATGCATAAGGGACTCCAATATTTTAGACAAAATAGGTACAATAGATATGGGCCGGTAATTTTGAGGCAATTGCTTATCACCTTTCTTATAAATAGGAATAACTTTAGATATTTTAAGTAAATGGGAAAAGTAACCAGCTTTTATACATTTACCAAGTACAAATGACAGTGAAGTACTAAATATCATCGTTAGTACCGTCTTATTTTGAAAATGACGGCCGTCAACATTTTTGCTCATTATAATAGGGTATTTTTTTAAAAGTACTTTCATGACTAGCCGGCCCACTTTTTATAGTTTTAACTGATTGTTCCCATCATATAGAAGGTTCCTACTAAATTTCGTCGTTAGTACCGTCTTATTTTGAAAATGACGGCCGTCAACATTTTTGCTCATTATAATAGGGTATTTTTAAAGTACTTTTCAGAATAGCCGGCCCACTTTTACGGTTTAACTGATTGTTCTCATCATATAGAAGGTTCCTACTAAATTTCGTCGTTAGTGCCATCTTATTTTGGAAATTACGGCCGTTAACAATTTTGGCACATTATAATAGGGTATTTTTTAAAATTACTTTACCCACCTTTTAAATAAAGGTAAATAAAACTCGACGTGTCGAGTTTAAAAGTCGACAAAATGTAAAAAAAGTCGACATGTCGAGTTTAAAAGTCGACAAAATGTAAAAAAGACTCGACATGTCGAGTTTAAAGTCGACAAAATGTAAAAAAAGTCGACAAGTCGAGTTTAAAAGTCGACAAAATGTAAAAAAATCCTCCTTGGCCCTTCTGGGCTTAATAGTAAAGTAACCAAAAACAATAAACGAAACCAAATTACAGAATGACAGTCTTAGCTAAGATTTTAGAAAACTAGTAACCAACAGATAAAACTAAATCTTAACTTCCCAAAGTTGACAGTAGTATGTATGACAATGTATTCATGCAACGGAGTGAGCGTCCTCGAGACGTTCGACGTCTAAATGTGATGTAAGCTTTATTTCAATAATTTATTCAGGACGTTTGCTGTTATTTGATATATATACAGGGTGATTCAAAAATAGGGCATAAATTCAGAGGGTGGGTTCCTATGCAAAAACAACGAAAAAGTACTTGTAAACATGGGTCCTAAAATTCTTCGTTACTCGGTAGCCGCCATTTTGTATTTTTTACTTAAAATTTATATCTCCAGAACGGTTTGACCAATTAATTTTAAACTTGGTATGGTGTTTATGTGTCCCAAGGGCAATTTAGGAACAAATAATGAAGTCTTCAAACCATACAGAAACAAATGGCGGCTGTTTAAATTTTTCAAATTGAAATACCATTAAATTGGTGCATACTACAAAAGTTTATAAGAGTAAAAAAGTTGTATTTATAATTTACATTAAGATACAAACTCATTTTTCCAAATATTAAATTAATATTTTCACTTTTTACGTCAATTTACAACTGGTACATTACCAGTTTTCATTGTCAAAATTTATATCTCCAGAACGGTTTAACCGATTGCATTCAAACTTTAGTAGGGCGTTTATGTGTAATAAGTTAAATTTTAGAAAAACATTATTTCATAAAACCCACAGAAACAAATGGCGGCTATTTAAATTTTTCAAATTGAAATACCATGAAAACGGCGCATAATATAAATATTTTACAAGATTAAAAAAGTTGTACTTTATAATTCTACACAAAGATACAAACTCATTTTATAGTATACATCAATAGTTTTTGTTTAAATAGATTCAGTCACTTCAAACATATGGTCAATGACAACTGGTAATTGTTGTTCTTGGTAAAATTGTAAACAAACATTTTTGTCTATCTGTGCATATTACTGTTGTGAGTTAAACAATTTTCTTCTAATCATTGAAAGTAAAATTAAAAATTACTGATTCTTGGCTCCCTTTTGTAAGTAAACTGATTTAATATTAACAAGTTAATATTTGTTATTAACACTCTAAGTAAAGGATTTACACTTTACTTTTGATGTTAAATAAACATAGTCAACAAAGTCCTATGGATCTTAGGCAAAATATTAATAATTAAAATTATAGTAGCATAGAAGTGTTTTTTTATAATAATGCAAGTTAAAATATCAATACACATTTTAAAACAAATCATTTATTAGTTAAACTTAATATCCCTTTTTCATTTGCAGTCCCATATATTTTTTTAGATTTAATAATATCTTTTCAATATGATTTCACTTAAGCCATCAATATAGTTTAAGATTATGATTACATTCATGATTCATAGCGGTAAACATTGCTATGAACAATTACAATTAAAACAATTTTAATTTAATATTTTTTATACCATTTAATCAGTTTGATTTTATATAATATACATTAATTGTATATGTTTAATAGATATAGTCACTTCAACCATATGGTCAATGACAACTGTTATTTGTCATTTGGTACAATAGTAAACAAACATTATTTGTCTAACTGTGAGTACAAAATATCTTGTGATTTTGATTATTTCTTCTTACATTAAATGTAAAATTAAAAACACTGATTATTGGCTCCCTTTGGTAAGTAATATGATTTAATATTAACAAGTTAATATTCATAAATTACAATTTCACTCATTATAAGTTTAATTATGTTTATTTTGATGGAAATTAAACATAGTCAACAAAGTCCTATGGATCATTGGCAAATTATTAATAATCAAAATTATAGTAGCATAGAATGTGATTTTTTGATACTTATGCAAGTTACAATTATAATACACATTATTAATCAAATCGTTCATGGGTTAAACTTATATCCCCTTTTCATTTGCAGTTCCATATATTGCTTTAGAGATTAATTTTTCTCAAATTTTCATAGTGTACCTACATCTTACATTAATGGAATAACTTTAATATAAAAATTCCATAGAAGACACCTTGTAATTTCATAATTAAAGTCGAAAATGTAAACAATGAGTTAAATAGTCCATTGAACTATTGGCGAAATATTAATAATTAAAATTATAATAGCAAGGAAAGTGGACCTTTGATAAATAGGCAAGTTAAAGTTTCCATAAACATTTTTTAAGCTAAACCTGAATGGGTTTAAACTAATATCTACTTTTCATTTGCAGTCCAATATAATTGTTAAAATGTCTTTCGTTTTCATTGAAATTTCTTTCGCTCCAATTTTCATAGTGTAGCTACATCTTAGATTAATGAAATATCATAAATATAAAATTCCATTGAAGAAACAAGTAATTTAATCTTTAAATTAGAGAATGTAAACAATAAATGCATTTATTGTGGTCCTATGCTTGGAAGTTTCTCTTTTTGACGCATGTAGGCAATCATGTAACTATCGCAGCCTATTATTTCCCATTACAATTTTTAAATGTATTTCCATTTGAATTTACATGTTCAGTGCTGCCTACTATTTCATTCCCATTCCTTTTTCATTAATGTATTTTCATTCTTTTGACATATATAGATTCTTCATGGCCCGAGAACACCGGGTCTTACTTGTGGCCGACAGCCACGGGCGGGAAATTCACACCTTACTAGAATCTTGTGAAAAAACATTAAATATTTCCGCCTATGTGACCAGCTGCGGCTCATTGGATCGAGTAGCGGAGTACGCACTAAGAAACTGTGCTTCATATGACTCTGTAATTATAATTGGTGGTACGAATGACATTGAACAATTCAATCAAATAACCATGATTAACAGTACATTTTTAATGCGTGTGCCAAGTTGGCTAAACTAAGTTTATTAGTTGATACATACATAGTTTCTGTTCCAATAAGAGACGTTAAATCACCAGCTATGCGGAAATGTATTAAAACCATGAACAATACACTGGATAATATTGGTATGTCTGTATTGATAAGTTTGGATGATTTATCAAGCACTTTATTCACTAATCACGGCCTACATTTCAACATTCGCGGCAAGCGGGCCATTGCCATAATTTTGTCAATTTTTTGTAATAAGTCCCATTTGTTCTGTGTCCGCAGAAAATTCTGCGCCATTCTTGCAGCTTGCTAAGTGTAAAATTTGAACGGCAAACGGTTCGATTCTAAATTAACCGGTTCGGGTGGAGGTTTAATTAAAGTTAATTTTAATCAAACTTGGCCACCACCATGCAAAATCTTTATGAAACGTCTTAGTGACGACCAAATTCAAAATTACGCACAAATAAAGCGGTGTCGTGTGGTATTAATGAGAGACCCTCGCCTAGATGCGATGGCTCTTGGCCACCGACAAATTCATTTGAATGATCAACGTAATGTCGAAGAACCGGTATTGACACCTCCACCGGTGGAACCCGAGCCCAGGCGTCAACCAGCGAACCCTCCAAGGAGACCACCAGTACCACTCAGGCGAACCCACAAACGAGCCTTACGGTACGGGGAGGAATCAGTGGAGGCTGTTCCGCTTTTTGAACTGGGCAACTACCATCCACGATGTCCCAGATGCGGTGCAAAGTTTTTCCATAGCGAGAAAGGAAACCGGCAAGGTCTGTACAACAGCTGCTGTCACTTGGGGAAAATTACCCTGCCACCATTGGGTCCGTGCCCACCGGAGTTAAGGGAGTTTTTGACAAGTGACAGTGCTGAGGCGGTTCAATTCCGAAATAACATCCGAAGTGTAAATCCAAATTCACCATGGCTTCTTTTAAAGCCACTTCGCCGGCCGATAGGAATGTTGGTCAAGGTGCGTGGTGTTTCTGGATCACGGGCCAGATTTACCATTACAATGAACCCGTTCCTGTTGCCGGCGAGAGCCGTTAAAATACAATCAATTGTATTTCATTGACGCTGATGAAGCCACGCGTGAAAGACACTCGCTGATCGGCGACAGGGTAGGTCGAAATTCGTTGGAAGTGTTGGAAACAATGCTGAGACGCTGCAACCCTTTGTGCAGGGCTTTTCGGTCCATCATCGAAATTACACAAAATTTGCCACAAGATGATTTGATTAACAGGGTGCAGATTCTATTAAAAAAACCTAGGCCATGGCCTACGACGCTACAACCTACCCAGTAGCCGATCAGAAATTGCCGCTGTTTACACGGGTGAATCACCACCATTTGACGTTGACTTTAATTTATCCAAGGAACAGTGACCGTCGAAACCAGATTAAAAATCTCAACAGACTTACCGATCCAATGGTGTACCCAATACTGTTCCCCAACGGTGAGTATGGGTTCACCACTGGAACGCGACATAACAATTCCGACCGGACTGTCACTCACCGGCAATTTTACTGCTATCGAATTGCGGAAAGACAAGGTTTTAGTATCCTGCACAACGGGGGCAAACTGTTCCAACAGTACTTGGTCAACGCGTGGTGCAAGGTTGAGGCAAACGATCTGTGGTACATTAGGCAAAACCAAAAGGAACAGAGAGTGGACCAATATTCCAACATCAGACGGTACTTGGAACAAAGAGCAGCTGAACAGGGGGCTAGATTAGGAAAAATGGTAGTGCTCCCTGCTAATCGCGTAGGTTCCCCTCGGTACATGCAAGCCAAGTACCGTGAAGCCATGGCTATTGTCGCCCGTCACGGAAAACCAGACCTCTTCATCACGTTCACCACTAACCCAAATTGGAGGGAGATCAGCGAGAACTTGGAGTTCCGCCAAAAATACTGTCACCGTCCCGATTTGGTATGCCGAGTTTTCCGGGCGAAACTTACGGAATTCATCAAAGACATTGTTGAACGGCAAGTTTTCGGTGTTGTGCTGAACTACACATACGTAGTTGAATTCCAGAAACGAGGTCTCCCTCACGCGCACGTAGTAGGTGACGCTACGTGGTGAAGACAAAATTGACGTGAACACGGTTGACATCATTTGCGCCGAAATCCCGGACAGAGTTCAAGACCCGACTCTGTTCGATGTGGTCGTAGAACACTACATCCATCGGCCATGTGGCGCCATGACGACAATGAAGAGGAAGCCGACCTAGATGATCGCTTGAGCAAACCGTCAAAGATGATGGCTTGGTGTACGCTGAACGAACTGGAAGAAGAGACTAAGTGGAGATATGTAATGATACCGGGACATTGTGTGTGGGAGAATAAGGTAGAAAGGAAGATGGATGAGACAGAAACTGGCCATATAATTACGTTTAACCTCGGTTATTTACAATATTAAAATTATTTAAATTATTGAACGCGATATTCCCTCATTTCATTTGTCAAGTACGAATATAAATATGTTACTCTCCCTAATCGGACCCTAGTAACACGATGTTTTCCAATCTTTGAACGTTCATTAAGACGTGGATATTTGTTTAATCATATTTGTAGGGACACACCTGCGTAGTACTTTCAAAAAGACAAAGAAAGCAGATGTTAACAGCCAAGTTATTTTGAATTTTAATACGAGTATAACAAGTAAGTGTGTGAACAATGTATGTAATTTAATTGGTGAAAGTATTTCTGAAATGTTTAGATTCGAACAATATTTATGAGCTTTGTTTACAATCCTATGAGTATACTTAGTATTGAATATCCGGCAAATCGAAGATTTATCTAACATTTACTATTCTGTACATGTTCCACACAATGGTACTATAATTAATTGCTGTATGTAGGGTATTACAACACGTTACAGTTTGTTCTTCAAATGTTAAATGTATTACACCATTACAATTATTTAAAGTAGCATTGGTACTAGGCATATGCTTAAACACCACGTTATGTCGAACAAAAGTTGTATGTAAACCGACCGATGAAAACAGTGGTTATGATGATAAAATTTATGGCCTAGTTGTATTTAACAACAATAAAATCTAAGGTATTATTTATGATTACTACTTGTTTATGTCGTATGATTTTATTAACGTTTGTTTGTTTCTACTTTTACTTGGCGTGTTATGGAAGAAAAAAACCAGTAATGAGAATCATTATAAGATTTCACATTGAGAATATTGAACCAAATTTTCTAAAGTAATTAAAACCAATCGACATGTCTTGCTTATACACAGATAGAGGACACATTCAAGTTGGTTCAAAAGTATACTACCATGGATAGTAAAGAATTCATTAAATATTTCTAAAAACAGTAATTTTAGATCAATCACCAATTGTATACACTTTACATAAATAATAATAATAATCAACGCATCACACCAAACGACAAGGAATTACTGGGTATGAGGTTAAAGCGCAGGAAGCAAGATTAGATGTTGATGGTACGAATGTTAGCTGAGAAGTGAGAACGCGGCTGTGCCGTGGGTCCCTTATATACCCCCTCCACAGCAGATCGTGTCGGGGGGTCGGCAATTGAATAGTCTGGCAACCTATGGCAGGAAATTTTCCCACTGCAAGACAACACTACTGTCGTTGTTTTGCTGTTACCTACAGCAAGCTGGTCCAAGCGTAATATTTTATTGTGTAAGAGTAAACTAATAGTTGTAATTATTTGTACAATCATATGTAGGACATACCGAACTAGTTTTAAATTTTTTCAACGTGACTTCATATACAGGTTACATACATACAGGTTGTATATGCAGCCCTTAGTCCAAACTTTAGGACATTGTTTATTGAATAGAAAAAGTGAAAAATGCTGTATTATGTTAATTTACTGGTTTTCGTTAGACTTCCAGCCCCCATTTTGTGTCTTTCGGAAAATACTTTTATCTTCTAAACTGCTTGACCAATTCAAAAGAATAATATGGCTGTACCTATTATATTGAGTTAAACTGCACATTTCCTTCCAACCTATTAAAGGTATATTGATGGAAAAAGAGACTTATTCCACATCTAAGCACAATAATATACCTAAAACACCGTTTACAAAATTAATGTTACCTATATTAAAACCTTATTCCATTTAAACGCATTATGGACTCTATCCGGCCGCTTCTAATGAGTGTTGCATATTCATATTAATTAAACTAAGCGGAAACAAACTTTGGTTCGGCTTCGTGCTGTGGTATGCGGTTTTCAATCCAACATAGCTTCATCGCTTTGTAAACTTGAGTTTTCAGACTAACTTAACTTAGCTAGATTAATGATAATCTTGCCTTATTTTCAGAAGGTACTGAGCAAGCAGAGTTCCAATATTAGTCATTTTCAATATTAACATTTAACTCCAAAACTGGTCTATTGAAAATGTTGAACAGACACATTTTTAAAGCTAGACCAGACTTTAAAGTCAAAGTAGACTTCTGTTTCAGTATTTGTTTAAAATCGAAAGTATTTTGTCTCTTTATCAAAGTTATAATACTATTCAATAAGTGTGTAAAAGAAAAATGCCAGGTTTGAATCACGTTAAGCTATTGTTTATAAAAAGAAATATTTATTACGAAATCATTAAAACCAAGAAAAAATATTCATAAAATACCGTAAACAATGTTTAATAAAAATGTAAGCATAAAAGCCAAAACCAATGCTACACATGGTGCCTCGACACAAACTAGAACCCTGTTGTACATTTTTCATTAGGTAAATAAAAACCTAATTTACCATCTAACAAGGGGCCCATAATTTTCATTTATCACACGAGTATAACCGCCATTTCGTGTTTTCAACTAAATAACTACTATCTAAACAGGGTTTTGAACGATGCCGTTGAACATTTGCATAACTGTTTATTTAACAAAAACAAGAAAACATTTTTAACGGTTACTATTTAAAATGTTTCAATCTACATAACTAGGAAACCAATAGTTTTTATACAAATTATGTGACGAGTAATAAGAAGCGTAACTTATTACAAAACTAACTACACATTATTTAAAATAGTCCGCTCAAAAACAAGTGAGATACGAGCAATTTACTCTACAGCACTGCAACCGGGTAGTCTAGATGTGCTGTAGTAAAGTTCTGGTATTTATTTTCGGATTCTATTGAATTAGGTCTTGTTAGTTTGGTATTATACTTACGCTTTTTTGTTATACAAACTACTAATTTCCCAGTCATTTAAATAAAAAGTTTTAAAAATCCATAGTTTTGAAAATATTTGTTTATATTGTTTATAGGTTTTATTATAACAGAGTAAACTTTGTCAGTTATTCAAAAGTTTTTTAAAAATATTCTGAAAAATATGTTTATAGGTTTTGTTAGATAAACAATTACGCTATCGTTTGACAAAATCGTTTAAACATTCTTTGAGATATTAATTTAGTTAAACTCGAAAATAGTGGCTAGTTGATAAGTAGTGAAATATGGGTCCTATTTTATACGGTGAAATATGCTTGTTTCGACCTAAGGAACAAATCTACCAAAGGATTCCAGTTTGTTCCAGGACACTCTCTATTTGATTACAATCTACAGGTCTTTTTGTCCAATGTTCATGAAATTTGGTACAAACGTTCCTTTTGTAAATATCTCAGTCGAGGTCGTTAGTTTGTTGTTTATAACTTTGTTGGTGTTTGGCTCTAAACTTTGTTTTAGTGCCTATTTTATAAATACATTACCTGAGAATAAATGACACCATCATTTTTTGATAGGGAAGTTTTTATCAACAATAGCTCAATGCGAATCAAACCTGCCATTTCTTCTTGAACAACAACTTATTGTTGTTTGGTATGGTTTTGTAAGGTAAAAACTATAGTAAACAGTGTAAAAGAGCTTGTTCATAATGTAAAAACGGTTGATTGTCCTTGTTCAACCAATTTGAACAGATGAATGCGGGATAGAAACAGCTGCTGCTACTCGAAGACCAGAGAGGTTTTATTTTCACACTCTACCACACTCCCACTGATACCCCATTAGTTCTTATTGACGTAACAATGTCAGGGAGTTTTGATGAGTCAATGGAGTTGTAGTGTAAGGCTATTGTGTGAAAATTATATTAATAGTAGGGCAAGTTTTTTAAACGCAACCCAACTTTCAAATTAGTAAGTCATTTCTACGAGCGTGCGTCATTATTGTATCATTGGTTTGTTCACTTCAACACCTATCAGATGGTATGTATTGTTTTAGTAATATAGTGGTTATGATTTGCTAATTTGATGTTATTGTAAAATAAACGCAATCATGGTTTTTAATAAAGATCAATTAGTGCTTATTTTGAAGAATACTTAAGTGCGAGATAATACTTTTTGTCAAGATGCGTTTAAGATCAAGTATCCAGGCGTTGGTAGGCTATCTGCTTTTGTTGTTTCAAAATGTTGAAAGATTTTTTAGGAGAATTTTCTAATCCAACCCTAACATTGTCTGTCACTACTTCATTCAGTACAGTCCACCTTCTGTTATGTTTTCCGTTCCCTACAGAACCTATTTTGTTACGATTTTTTACAAATCTGTGAACTTTAGATTTGTTTGGAATATTAACTTGTAAACTTTACCTCAAATTCCTCTTGACAAAAAGAAATTATCTTCTTCTTAAGTTTTCTTCAACAATAAGCACTCTTTGATCTTTGCTAAAAACCATGATGTTTATTTAACAATAACATCCAATTAGCAAATCAACACCACTACATTACTGCAACAATACATACCATCTGATAGATATTGAAGTGAACAAACCAATGGTACAATTTACGACCTTATAGCGCTCGTAAAGAATTACTTACTAAAGTTTGAAAGTTGGGTTTAAAAAACACCCTGTATTAGTTGTTAGTTCAATAAAAGTTCTGTTTATTCGTCTTAGTACAGTGCAACTTTGTGTTTTAGTTGAGAATATGCCAGCAAGTTGTTTATACAAATAATTTACTTTCGATGCCATACGATTATCATTTGTATTGTTAAGATAGCTGTGTTTTAAAATTATGTCCTGTAGCTGTCATGTAAATTACTTCAATAAATAAATAAAATTTGCCGTTGTTGAGAAGTCATAGATGGTCAGCTAGCTCTTTTGGTTTCGACGTTGCTTGACGACGTATTGTTACTTTTAGTCGAGCTATCGCACTACAGTTTTGCATCACAGTAATTCTTTCACGTGAAAAAAAAATCTCTGTAGCAAAGTAAAAGTAAAATAAAATAATTATTTGATATTTTGTCAAGTATAATAACATATTGCGTAGACATGAATGTAACCCTACACATAGTACGTGTGATAAACCACTGGTGACAGAATCTCGTAAAGTCCTAATCTGTGTGATATTATTCTAATACAATGCCAACCAACCTAATCTAGTTCTAATTTTGATGCATTAGAAACTTAAATTTGTCGGTGCATACCCCCATTAGCAATTAATGTTAGACACCTGTTTAGGTGTGTTTTAAACTGACAGATTGAATAGATTTGATCCTGCTGGGAGCCTACCTACAATTCTGAAACCTTGCCCTCAAAAGTGTTTAGCTAATATTTATATCTTGGGTAGTAGCTGTGTTTATTATATACTGTACTTCCATTAAATGACACCTAGTAAGACTGGAGATTATTGTTCAAAAAGATACAGACTAGGTGTTATGATCTCTTAATTTTAAAAATATATCTCGGCATGTATCACAAGAATTAATGTTTTATTACTAATATTTCAGGGTACTGCCAAACGGCTAATATATTCTTCAGTTACAAAAAAAAAGAAAACACAAGTCTACATAAAATATGGCTTATATTTCGCCATTATAAATGGCTTGTTCATAGCCTAACTATTACAACACTTCTCAGAGAATCTTGAACTTTTATTACTAAATAAAAATAAATCCCGGTTCGGTCCAAATATGTTTGTCTTCAAATTTATTTAGTAATAAATTAACTATTTAGCGTTTATACAAATTAAGACCTATCTCTAAGAATTCATGTTTTAAATAATTTGTAAATATTTCTTTTGTAATGTAATAGTTTTCATAAACCTTTCTCTTTCTATATAATCTTTTTAACAATCTTTATTACCGAAACTTAAATTGTGTTGGTAGATCAGATTATTAGATTTTATTGGTATAAGCCACTAGCCTTATAATACTAATAATTTTAAAACTTAATTTACTTTTACTATATTAATTACTCTAATAACAAAATTAAACCAGCTGCTCGCGTACTACGGCTTGTTGAAGAACAATAATTATTATTTTCCTTAAAAAACTAGGGCCTTAAATATTGATAAGTGTAATATGTGACAAACCCACCTCCAGCATGAAATGATATCGTAAGAGAACAATTTATAAATTGTGAGTCATATACTTAATAATTGTTAAAAGTAATCTGGAAAATCACGAAAAGATAACCTAGTGAAGGTGGGTTGTATTTTGACAAATTCAATAATTAGCAATAAGCTGTTAAGTATAAAATTATTTTACATTGAAAAACGTTCTATTATAAATTTAGCCAACACTACTTTAATTTATTTGAAAACATGTTTAACTTACAAATATGCATTTTAACAGTGATATGAAAAGGCCAAGTGAAAAAGACATTCTGTATTAAATTAACCTGACATAAAAGGTTCCTTTCATTCCGAACAAAGTATTTAAATTACAACTTTGAATAGAACTAATGCATTTCCAACGTTGTAGGCAAATCTGTAAAGAATATCATGTTGGCATGCATTGTGTGACGTCACTTAGAAGAAGCGTCACGTTCTCTATTGAATGGGAAATGCCTTTTGCTTTCACATTTCACATCTTAACATTTGGAACGTGATTCCATCTACAATATATCACATTACAAACTGCTTATAAGAGAGATATTGTTCGCTAAAAATGGCTACTTGTCTAATTCGTTTAGTTTGTACAACGTCCGTACAACAACGTAGATCTGTACAAAGTGTATAATATTTATTATAAACGTCGTAGAACGGAAAATGTGACAGGCTCTGGAAACATTTTAATATAACACACACAACTTTGGAACTTTAGCCCATTCCTAAGTGTTAAATAAAAATAATGACATGAAGAACATAAGTATAAAAAACAAACAATTTACTAAATAAGTTTGTTTAGGGTAGGACTGATGATGAAAGTTTCAAAGACAAATATGATGTCTTGAACTATTTTGCTGTTTTCCATACCATGTGTAATGTCGAATATTGGGTTTCTACTGATTCAGTGCGTGATGTTAAGTGTATTTAGTATGTTTCAGTTTATTAAGGTATATTTGGAAATCTTCCTTACAATTTATGACTTCAACCTTGTGTTCAAACTCCAGATATTCCATGATTTCTTCAATGCTTGTGTACGTATGATTTAAGTCAAAAGTGCTGATCAAACGATGATTTTACAAAATCATGTTAATAATTTATGCCTGGATGTGTTCATTAAAGTGTGATTTGAGGGAGCGTCCGGAATTTGAGCCATATACTAACTAAGGAACTCACAATTGACCTAGATGTACTAGATTTTCGACCATAAGTTAATACCAGGTTTCCTTTAGAATTTCTGTCTGTTAACCAATTGTTAATCATGGAAAGCATTATTTTTGGTTTGACTTCGTTTTAATGTTACAACCTTTAACTCAGTAACTTTTAAGCACGCACTTAAGACCAGCAAACAGTTTAGTAAGGTAATAAACATCAGAGATATCCGACCTTTCTTTTCAGAATTCTATGATTGATTTAAGCAATTGAATTTCAAGGCTTTCTTCATGGCCATTTTTGTGCTGTGTTTTTAAGAACTGAAATTTTAGGATTCAACAGCTCCTAAGGTCTAAGCAATGTTATTTCTAATAGTTTGACAAACTTTTGAGACTATAAATTTGTTAATATTTCAAAATTGCGTGTCGAGTGTTTGGATTACTTGCAGTGTTCAGTACTGGCTGGCCATTTTACTTTTCGTCCTATAAGAACAGAGTGAAATAAAGCATTCTCGTGAGACATATTTTCTTTAATTTAATTTCTTTTAATTTTCTTTAAATAATTTTATAAATACAGATGACAATGTTTTGCCGTGAATTTCGCTAACTAATTTTTCAAAACCTTGTTAAATAATTAAATAGTTATATATATTGTTGGTCAATAAATAAACACGAAGAAAAAATTAGACGTTTCTTTAAAATTTAAATTTAGAAACGTGTCGTTGATTCGTAAATGGGAAGTAGACATTCGAACACCAGAAAGTCTCTTAAAAAACTTAAAACGAAGTTTATTCCAGGTGTCTCAAGAAAATTCATGTTTTTCCATGATTCTTATGGGACAAAGTTCAAAGTCACGCCTACTACTACGTAGTATCTTTTGGGATACTCCAATTTAAATCATATGTCATATATATTATGCATGGAATAAACAAATTCTGTTAATTTAAAACAATCTTTCTTTCTGTTTTGTATTAGATCTAGACCCGTATTTCTTGAGTACACGAGACGTGTTATCTTACAAAGGATGGCTATGTTTATTTCGTAACTTGACAGGACTGGAGCCATTTGTTCACTCAGCTCCCCTTTTAAATAGTTAAAATTTCTCTCTGTGGTTCAATCTTTAAATTTGTCATGCAATTGTTGTATACGAACACAAATCTAAATATGCTTCTGAGACAAATAGTTCATTACTATACAGGGTGTCCCAAGTAAAGTGCAAGACTCTAGGGAAAAGATTATATGGGTAAAAATAAAGAGAAGATTTATGAATGAATGTTTCCAAACGCTTAGTTAACCAGATGTTCGCCATCGTATATTTACCACTATTATGTATTACCTCTCACACCATTTTTGATTTGACTCAAACTTAGCATAAATTTGTATCTAAGTAAGACCATTTATGGAAAAATTACCAGCATGATCTAACGTATCATTTTAAGGGGCGTCCGGTTTGACCTACTATAACCTAACTAAGGGAGTAATTAAAATTGATTCAGTAAATGCCTTTTTAGTTAGTCTTGAGAATCTGTGACTGTTGACCAAATGGTTAATTGGTTAAGCATTATTCCAGGCGTCTCAAGAAAATTCATGTTTTTCCATTGTGCTTAAGGACAAGATTCAAAGTCAAGCTTATACTGCATAGTATTTTTGGAGGAGTGGTCCAATTTAAATCATATTTCATCGTATTTATACATGGAATAAACCAATTTCTGTTTAATTTAAACGATCTTTCTTTCTGTTTTGTATTAATCTAGACCCGTATTTCTTGAGTACACGAGACGTTATCTTACAAAGGATGCTATGTTTATTTCGTAACCTGACAGGACTGGAGCCATTTGTTCACTCAAGCTCCTTTTTAATTAGTTAAAAATTCTCTGTGGTTAAATCTTTAAATTTGTCATGTACTGTTGTATACGAACACAAATCTAAATATGTTTCCTCTGAGACAAATAGTTCATTATTATACAGGTGTCTGTAGAAAATAGACTTCTAGAAAAGATTATATGGGTCAAAAATAAAGAGAAATTTATGAATGAATGTTTAAAACGCTTAGTTAACTAGATGCCATTATTTTATTTTTCACTAATTATATTCTCCCACATTTGATTTGACTCAAACTTAGATAAATTGACAGGACCATTTATGGAAAAATTACCAGCATGATCTAACGTATCATTTTAAAACGGTGGCTTTTATGGTATTGCTAAGGAATTTTAGAGAATTTGTTATCAATACCAAAGTGAAAAAATCATTTAAGAATCAACAAAGTTACCGTGGCAAACATCAAGATAATAAGTTGGAAAGTTGTCTGTTTTCAGCCAGAGTTTCCAAAAGCTCGTTGTTCCCTCAAATTTTATGATCTTGATGTCAATAGATAGGTTATAAGATTAACTACAAAACGTTATCCTTTACATTTTATCGTTGAACCCACCGTTTGTTCGCTATTTAAAGTGTAACGTCGAAAATTTCTAAAATTATGATAAAATAGCCACCGTTTTAAAATGATAAGTTAGATCATCCTGGTAATTTTTTCATAAATGGTCTTAGTTAGATACATACTTATGTTAAGTTTGAGTCAAATCCGATTAATGGTGTGGGAGATAATAAATAATTAGTGAAAAATATAAAACGGCGAATATCTATTAACTAAGGGTTTGGAAAAATTTGTATTCTTGATTTTCTCTTTATTTTGACCCATATAACCTTTTTTCTAGAGTCTGGTAATTTACTTATGGGACAATTCTGTGTATACAGGGTGTTTCACGACAACCCTGCCATACTTCAGGAACTTGTTACCGGGGTCCGTACGACCAAAAAATTACAATACATAACATGCGAGGTAAAGGTAGGATCGACATAATAACACAGATTATTCTTAACAAGAACTTCAATTAAGCAAATTGTATTAATTCTTTTTAGCTACCTAAGGATGCTAGGAATATTAATTTTAATCTTGTCAAAGTCAAATTGAACTATTAATTGCCAAACAATCCTTTTAATCAAAGCAAAGAATTTTATAGACTCAATATATAATGTAATAATATATATACCATAATTATTTTATTATTATTGTTCTTGTTAGCAATTTTGTTGCGGTGAATGAAATATTGAAGTAATAATATTGTACTTGTAAAATAAAATTATAAAAGAGAAAGCGGTGTTGTCTTATAAAATGGACTGTATAATAAATCAGATGTAAACATTGAGAGGAATATTGCAACAATATAAAACCTATTTTGAAAAGCTAAAACCTAAACAAACTAACATATTATGAACATAACAAGTACGGAACAATTATCACAACCATTTTTTCTTAAATATTACTTAAAAAATGAAATAGTTGTTAGTTTTAATGTCTTATCCTATTATGTACTAACACAAATCAATGGAAATAAAGTGTTCTTATTCTAAACAAAGTCTTTCAATGTAACCATAGTTTTCTTCTGTTTCAACTTCAACAACTCAAAACTTTAAGTTTTAAACGAAATTACGCTCCAAAAATTAAGGAGTGAACGGCCACATTCAGAAAGAGTGATATTTCGCTCTTTTCGGTGTTGACACCCAACCACTCTCATTTAAAGAGTGGCTCGATTTTCACTCTTTTGGGAGTGGTTTTCACTTTGTCCTATTTAGAGTGTAAACCTTTATTTTCCAGCTAGCCCAGGTTGTGTAGCTGCTTGTCGGCGAGGGTGTGCGCGTGCGCGTGTCCCACCCACCGCGGTGCCGCGCTCACACCTCAGCTCCAGTGTGCTGCAAGTTCCCGCGCGCGAGTAGCTTCCCACCCCTCGCTAGAGTGCGCTCTCGGTCTACGTGCTTTGTGTTCGCGTCAGATAAGGTGTGCAAATATCTGGTAAGTTGTTAATAAACTGTGTGTAACCGTCGAATGTAGTTGACAGCCGTTAACGCATGATAAGAAGATGGACCCGAATTGCAATTTTAAATTGTTGGAAACATTCGTTTTATTAAAATAAAGGACAACATTTTTATTTATGGAAATGCTGTGTGCTTTTGTATAAAGAATTTTCCCCCTTATTTTAATTGGAGAAGAGTTCGCTAACAATTTGAAATTGCAATGATAATAATTTGGTATAACATACAGGATGTTTTAAAAATCTGTAAACCATTGTCTCGCTCAACTGTTATTAGATTTAGAAACTTCTGGATAATCCTGTTCAAAAGAGTGACTTAAAGATTTTGATTTTATATTGCTTTTCTTGAGTTTTTGTTTGTTTGATGCATAGAGCGCAAACCATAACGAAGTAAATAGTTGGACTTACACAAATACGAATATATACGTACATGTTAGTTTGAAAGTTCATAATAGTGGTGGAAGTAATAGTAAAGGAGAATGGATGTTTTCTGACTATTTTGTAACTCATTCTGTTTCAGAGGACTACACTAGTAGTTCCTGTGATTAGTGTAGTCCCCTGAAGACGGTGGAGTTTCTAACTAAACGAGTAGTTTTCTGAAGTGGCTAAAATGTTCTTTCTTTTACTTAAACATACGTACATATGCGAATCACACATAGTTGGCAGTTACTAAACATAACTGTCCACAGCTATTTGTTTGGTTTTGAAGGATTAGTTAAAGATTTTTCGACACAGTGTCATTGTTTTTTATATGTTAGGGGTAGCTAACATGGTATTGTACAGTTCGAAACGTCTAAGGGTTATTACGTTAGTATCTTTAAGTGTACTCTATTTATCAATGAAACCGCTATAAAAAGAAATCCGAATAATTGAGTTCGGAAGAGGATCTTAGTTGGTTTATCAACTCTATACAAAATGGTGGCCTGTCAACATTGATTTCAATGACTAATGTTGAAAACACAATCGACGTAAAAAGCTGAAATTTGATTTAAGGTGAACTGTACATCTAAAACTGTTTGGCCTTGACACTATTTAGCAAAGGTCTCAAAACTGTTAATGTATTTATTAATTTTAGTTTCTATTAACTTGTAAACTTTATTCAAACCAATACAGGGGTTTCATAAAGAACTTTCGATTAACTGTAAAATTATAAAGCGTCGAACCTAATAACCCAGAACGAAATACCATTGCACTCGATATCAGCTTTCTATTAAACAGCTGTGCTCAATATTTTAAGAAACTTAAATGTTGTGTTTTCAATATTAATATATTTTCAGAAGTGTGTGGTGTGGTACAGTGAATTGAAGTCAGTGACTAGTGCTGTAAATATTTAGAAGGACTTTAAGAAACAAGGTTCTAAGGCATCATTGCTTGACGTTGTCAACTACCTCATCTGAGACTGGAGGCATACCCGTACTATGACGCTTATTTTCTGACCCAGTTTCAAAATACTGCCTATACCAGCGAATAGTGTTTTTTCTTCTAGCGCAGCTTTGTTAAAAATATTCCTAAATCTTCACTGACTTTAATTCACTTTACCCCACCACACACTGCTTTTTCTTGATCTGAAACATGTTTAGATTGAAAACACAATATTTAGGTCTTTCTTCAAAACAATAAGCAGAGCTATTTTGTTATAAATATAAATAAAACTCTTTGAGTTCCCGGATGTAATGGTACCACTATGGACCTTTAAGTTTGACGTATAACAATTTTATAGCTAGTCAAAACTGCACCATTCTTTTATGAAAACCCTGTACTTTTCCTTCGTACTTTCCAGTATTTATGCTGATATATTTTGCATGTTCTTGTATGTTAGTAAACCTAACTAGAAGTTCTTTCGGGATAGTGTTCATAACAAGAGAAGTTATGTTGTGCTTCAGTTCCTGGTAGTAAGAAGTATTTTGCGTAAATCGCTTCTTCAGAGAAGAACCATAAAAGAACACAGCACAAAGGAGACAGAACATTATTCAATTTAGTTGAACCTTTCACGCTGTTTTCATCTTGTTGGATTGTCTGTGCTTTAACCCGTATCAAACCAGATACATGCTCACGAGCCTTCACTGTCTAGTGTACTGGACTGGGACTCGTGGCGTGGTCCTGTAATCCAGCTTCATGGAGGTCAGGTTTTGAGGATGATATAGGACAAAAGCGGCTCAGATAGTCTCTGTGATCATCTGATGATACCCGCATCAACTCCCACCATCGTTTAGACATATCAGACCATCACCTGCGTGGTTCGGAAGTCACGTTAAGCCGTTGGTCCTTGTATTTCCATTGGTCATTGGGCTATTAATTAATGACCCATTCTAAGGAAGAGTCGGCCTTAGTTTGTAACAAGACTACACCTCATAACTCATTACTACCACTATCACATACTCATCCTTCACCACATATTTGCCCTAAAATACCCTCATGAGAGTGGTCGGCATCTCAAATAGTGATTTGGTGATTTAGTACTGTGTCCATATGACATATCTACGCTGTAACGGGTTAACATCATGTTTAGTATGTAGTTAAAAGTTTAACTACTCTAAATGGCTGGATTATTATTAATCAGCAAATGTGTTGGTTTCTGTTTAGTTGCGTTGTCTGTGATTAGTGTCATTATTCTTCATGAAGTAAGGTTTAAATTCAAAGACAATTTAACAATTATTTTAGCACACTGTAAATTTAGCATATTGAAACAATATCTGTATGTACAGGGTTGTTACAAATGATGTTCACGATTTCAAGTGTATATAAAATGTAGTTTTATATGTTGTACAAAGAAACAAAATGGTTACATTTTAAGATAAACTCAAAAAGTTTCGTCTCAAGTACTCATAACCATACATTTTTGACACGGGTACCCCTTGTGCTACAACAGTTGTCAATCCTATAATCAAGCTCTTGCCATACGTTGATAAGAGTGTCTTAATCGATTGTTTCAATGGCATTGATGGCGTTGCTGGATCTCAGGTTCGCTAATGGCAGTATTGGTGTGTACACCTAATTTGATGTATCCCCTCAAGAAAAAATAACACAGAGTGTTATTCTAAGATATTGGAGGCCAGGTCAGGAGTACGTCATCATTCGGACCTCCGCGCCCGATCCACGTCCCAAGCACAAATGATGAGCATTTGTAACATTTTTTTACAAATGTGGCCAATCGTTTTAAAATTCAATTACTTGCGATTAGATTGGTTACTAGGAGGATCTTCATTAAACCTGGTTTAAAAAAAGGTTGCACACTAAAAGAAATTGGTTAATATGATAATCCCCCACACAACAAGCATTACTGGCCTCAAATTCAACCATTACACAACACGTACAACTGTTTACTTAAGAAACAGCAGATACGCACCCAAACCAGTATAAATAAAACTTTGAGTTTTTTCTTTCCAATGTTACTAATTAAAACGGTCTACAAGCAAATTTACGCAGTAATATTTATAATAAGAATCAGGGACATCATTTGTAATAACCCTGTATTTTAATTCCCCATTGCTTGACTTTTTAGTCTGGACTTGTCCTTCTGGGAATTTACATACGTTCCCAGAAATGCTTTGTTAGCATTTCTCTCGCTTCAAAGATTCTAAAACCTGATCCATGTTTGCATACAGGTGGAAAATACACCACGGGAAATAGCCAGTTAATAAAATTAAAATGTATTTTACAAAAGTTTTATTTGGAACTCTAGCGTTTTTAATTTAGATCTAAGCTCACAAAGGATTTGAATTTCGCAGCAAAAATAATGTAAACATCGGTAAATAAAATAATTATATGAAGCCTGTTTACCTGTCTTGCAACGTCTGTTTAATATGCATGAATTTAAAAGCCTGTTTAAACCAATGTTTTATTAGTTCTCTCTTGAATTTGTGATATTCTGGCGATACTGCCTTTGTTGATGTAATTATTGTGTAAACAAGGCCAATGTTTTTAACAAGGCCACTGTGCAAAATGTCCTCGATCCCCGAAACGCCCCGTTAGGCCTATATTATTTATAAAACCGTCGTTCAAAGTAATTTTAACCTTTGGATAACTTAACAATTTTAACCTTGCACTAAACTCGTTATTGTACAGTTTTGTTGTTGCATACATGAAAATTACCGCACCAAGTATTTTGACAGTACTTGACTTTTAAAGTACTTGAATACTAAGTGAAGTTTTATTTTACTTATACTCGTAAAATTGTAAAATTAATTATAACATTTGTGGTTGTCTATATTGACGGTTATTTTAAATAATTTACTTGAAATTCGGGTATAGCTAAACAGACTTAAAAAGGGGTTCTGTCTTAAAAACCACTGAAAAAAAACTTGATTAAAAAAAGGTTTTCTTAGAACGGGGTATTTTGTTTGAAATTACTTGTTGAGGATCGGCAAATTTGTAAGAAATATTATTGTGGAGGCATGACGACGAATCGAAATTTGCAATCGGACCTCGTCTTCAGGTAAAAAGTAACCTAAACCAATAACTCCAAACATTAGAAAACGAACATTTAGATCTCTAAACATAGTGTTATTCTTGTTCAATTGCAGTGGCAAACATTAGCATTAAGATGAAGGTGGATTCATCGCATAATTATTTGGTGGTATCGCATTGTCTTGAAAAGGTACTTACTTGTCAAGGATAATATTATTGTTGTTTATCTGAGAATGAGTATTGGAAGTGCTAGAAATATAATAATTTGACTATCTGTGAAATTTGAGTATTTTAAAATAAAATGAGATTCCACTAAAAGGTGAGACTCTTAAAAGAATTCCCTAACAGCGCTATCTGTGCTTGGGCTGCCGAACTATGTTGATTATCCTTCCTCAGCGACGTGGCATGTGCGCAATCTACCATGACATAATATTTGATGCCACTACATAATTAGATTAGCCATAATATTTCATACTCAAAAACTCGCCTATCCTAAACAAACAATTTATAAAAAAAGGTTTTAGCAAAATCTGTTATGGATGTAACAATAAACCTTCAGTATTACATTTCGATACAGATCGCTACAATTCTATTTTAAAGCACAAATATGTTGCAAGAATGCCCTAAGTTTAAGGTTTTACAACCACCCTTTTTTGAAACCATAGTCGTTCAAAAGTATGAAAACTTTGGCGACTGTTTCAACTTTGACAGACCGTCACTTTTAACTAAACTCAAGTAGGGAGCTTGGCAATATTCTTCTCTTCTTCCACATACTTAAACCTCGGATTGTTGTTTTGTCAGGTGTGGTTGGCATGTTTGTTTTTCTACGTTAAAAAGCTTTTATGTGATTTCTGAACCACCATATACTCAGGAGTGTGTGATTTTTTTTTAGCGAGTATGGTATTTATGTTACATGATATCTGTTGAATATTGTTCTGTCTGCACAAAATGTCAATTTAGAAAGTAACAATTTTGACCTAATCTTTATTTTACTAGGAAATAGACTTGTTAAGATACATTCAATCAATTATCAGATTTATTTACAAAATATTTACTGAGATAGAGTCAACATGTTATTTAAGTTTTCTAGCCATTGCATTTTGAAACGTTGAGTTCTAACAAACACTTCTTTGTTCGAAGTTTGTTGTTGACTATGGTGGATTGTCTGAGGTTAAAACTCGTATTATTGCGAGCACGTTTTTCTTGATCACTAAAAACGATGGATAACTTTTACAATAATATGCTAAAATACTACTTCCAAATTTGTTCCACTGTTGTTTGTACCTGTTCCAAATGAAACAGTGCTGGCTGTACACTTCCTTTATGAAATAATTAAACTACTTTTCAAAACAGTTAGTTTTACTTATGCCTTATTTTTAAGATTTTACTACCCGAAGGTGACTAGGGTCACCTAGTTTAAATAGTGTGACTTTGTATTAAATAGGTTTTGTCTCTGGATTTCTCATCCCACTCCGGTGGCGTTCGGTGAATCCCAAAATCACTTACAATTTGTAATGTGATTATACGGTGACGCTAGGTAAAGGTCGAGGTTCAATGGTAGAGGATTTTGAAGTCCTAACTTCGCCTCTTTAAACAAGTTAAACTTAACCTTTTTTATCTCTATTTACATAAAAATAGCATCGTTTAATATTTTAACATAAATATGTACGTTTCTATAGATAAATTAGTTTGTTTAGATAATGGCTTTCAAAGCTAAACGGCTAAACAAGGATAAACCGTCGATAATGTTTGGCTAAATATCACGTTACATTGAGCTAACCAATGTGAGGATCGATGATTATGAGTTTAATGACGGGTTCATCATTAACGAGATTGTCGGACCCAACATTAAGCAATGATATCAGGAATCAACTATTTGATACATTATTCACTAACCAGTCAGCTTGACCATAAGCTTCCGCTTCTGCATGTTTACTAACCACCAATCATTGGAATGCAATAAATCTCAGATAACGTGAGTTTAGTGTGACGTTTAAAGCTTAGAAGACTTATACAGTTTGGCAAAAATTTGTCAGTGTCATTATTACCTCTTATTTTTAAGAGATATTTTTAACGTAAGGTTTATAAGGACTCTCCCATGAGAATTAAAATAATATACATGTTATATATCATACCTCATGTACTATGAAGGCAATACAGATTATATATTAGTCTGTTGAAGTTTTAGAAATTTAAACCCTTATTTGTGAACTGTGAAATGATCCGTAGGTTTCACCATTTTGCTGACGGTTGAGAGGATTTTAGGCTTCGAGTGTTTACTTTAATTAACAGTAATTTTATAAGAAACACTATTAAGTTATGACTTTCTTAATTTGGAAGTTGTAACCCATATTATGAACTTGGTGCGACATATCTTGAAGTGTTTTTGGCTAAAAATATTACGTTCAATAATGATCATCGCTCCTATAAGTCAGTTTTGCTCCTTTTGACGCATCATTAGATTAGAAGTAGGTACACGATTCGAAACTATATTCTAACATGTGAAACATAGCATACATAGTCACAGGCGCTTTCGTGAATCCTTGTGAATTTCCAGAAACAGAAGGGACAATTTACGTAGAAATTAGGTTGTATGCTACGAACGGTTTTAATGACATTTGGGATAAACATTCTTGTCAACGTAACAAACATGCACAGTACAGGCCAACAACACCAGACCAGACCAGCGGCGAAACATGTTTTCTTTAATTAACGGACTTCTCTCAGTATAAACTTTCAAGAAATCCATAAAACCCGCATGTGCCATTTGATTTAGGAGGGGCTAGGAACCTCAAAACCTCTTTTGTTCTACGTTTCGTTACCTATGTAATAAAACTTATAGCTCCTATGAAAACTCGTTAAAACATTACCTATTATCAAAATCCACACAGACGCGTAAATAAAAACAAAATCTAAACATAAAAGTGTGACCGAAATTAGATAATTGTACATTCTCAGTGTTGATTATTGCGGAACAGCGTTTCCCTTAGGGAAGTGTACAGAGAAGGTTGTCTATCATCAATAACAGTATTGTTCGATATCATCAATACCGGTAAACACTCTCTGGGTGTATGAGTAATTGCTTTTGCCAAGCTAGTTGCTAACATCTATCATCCACAAGATAACAGTTTTCAAGTAATAACATTGTTTCCAGTGAAATGTTTGTACATAATTTTGAGGTTAGTTAGGGAAAGGTTGGATCTTGTTGGCGGATTTCCATAAAAATAGATAACTATAATAAAGTAAATATTTTATTTAAGAACAATTTACGTTGCATGCAAACGTCACAAAGATTTTTCACTCATGCCTTGACATTTAGATCTCATTCAAGAATACATAATTATACTGTACTCGTAATTCCATTAATTCCAGTCACTTTCATTCAAATTTTCCCATTCTAGCTTTACCGTCAGTAAGCCTACTTGACGCAAAGTATGTCAAAACAAACTTCAGGGTCCAATAAAACATTCCCTAAAAGGTGTTTTGAAACATTTTCGTTTTCAAAAGTTAAGGTTGGGGGCGGGACATTTAAAAATCACCTTGCTCTTTTGGGGGGGCGATTTCTGTCTAAATACTATTTTAACGAACCGATTTTATGACAATGTTTTATTGTGTATTTTACTGTAGGCAGCCAAATAATCGACAAAATCCAAATAGTCGACCGAAGCTGTGGCTAAAACTAGTTTGTGAACTTTTGTATTACTTTTGAAACAACAAATTTCAAGGGTTAAGTATCCCTCGTCACAACCGGCAATCGATGGAAATTCGTCGGTATAACTAACAGAAGCGCTTGTAACTTGTACATTTTCTCTGGAGCGTACAACCAAAAGAAAACAACAAGAAGAAGACATTTGGTGATCTGAAATCAGATTGTCTTATGTAAAGTGACTTAAAACATAAGAAAATTTGCTAGCCTAAAGCCCTAAAATCACACTGACCAGTTAAACACAACCAAACAATATGTGCAATTTGTGTATGTGTGTTTTTCGTTACTGTTATCAAACTCACAAATTCTACCACCAACAAACTTTAAACAAAGAACTTAAAATCGTCATATACTGTACTTTAACATTTTAGTTTGAATCAATATAAACGGTTCGGTTGAACTAAGAGTCCAATAAAATTGAACCCACAAATAAAATTGAATTGAGATAATATGATTGAGTCCTTTCAGACTTGAACTGATGGTAGAAGAAAGAGCACTTCCATTATCTGGATTATTATTCCCCAGTTCTGTGACGCAATTGAACAGAAAGATTGTTGTGGTTTGATCAGAGTTTACCCAAGATTATCCAACCTCGGGTTTCTATTTTTATACTCGTACTTGTTAACTATCTGTGTTGTTCAGTGTTTGGGTCTGTGTCGTTTTCCTGTCCCAAACAATACGCAGTTTTGAACGAAAACACTTTGAAAAATAATTGACTGTTTTGCTCCTTCTACTAAAAATGCAATGTTGAATTATTCTGCTTCTCAGTGAAACTAACAGTGAGGTTGTGTTGGGGTTTTGTAGATGTTAAAACATTCGGTGGTATTATTTTTCTTTAGCCTGTTCGTAGAACAGAACAGTTTTCAAAGAAGCCCCTATACATGGGATTGAAGCTATTTAATAAACTGCCGTGTAGTGTAAGAAAGGGAGATAATTTTACCCTAAGAAAAAGGCTTAAAGAATGACTAATTCAAGGCCCTATCTAAGACCCTAATTTCAATTATTAGTAGTTATACAATTTGTATTTAAGCCATACAACAGAACTAAATAAGTACTACATTACTGAAAGTCGTGTAAAAATGCTATTCTATTCTGTTAACAACAGCAAATTTTTATTTATACGACAAAATTAACTAGTTAAGAAAAGTTATCTTACTGCAACACGTAGGTAAATATGGCTCGAAACCCAGTTTAGACAAAGTGCTTAGCTATTTTTAAACCACACTATAATGCCATTTTAAAAACATTTGAAAGCACACTGACCCAGCAAAGTGCCGCATTTTCCAGCCAATGGAGCGGATTTTAACAAACGTGATTAAATTAGTTCTTGCAAACTGTAAAAAGTACCGTTACAAGCTGTCGTTGTTCAAAGGTTGTAGACGGTCACAGTTCCAGCTTTATTGGTTGAAATTGTTTGATGATTTGTTTCACTATGGAGTGAATACGATAGAGTGACTGTTTAGATTTGTTTTCCTTTTCATCAAATATTATGAAAACCCACAAAAAAGTGCTACAAGTACAAAACATGTGTGTTGTGGTACAAAATATTATTTCGTTCAGTCTTCCTCAGTAAACATATTAGAGAAGCTTTAGAAAACTTTTCACAAAACAATTAATAGAATAGTATACTTTTATTTCTCCAAATTGATACATGGCTGTACATAGGAATAGTCACAGTATTCTTATAATAATTACATTAACATAGATTATTTAAAGAATCAGTTTGTTTACATAAAACATGTACTTTAAGTTAGCCACGATGAATTGTGTAGTTTTGATGGTTAATTGAGGGGTTAAATAGTAGTAATGAAACTTATCCTTACGAACTAAACTGTAAAAGTACCATAGAAAACAACGGTTTGACAATTAGATTTTTTATGTTTGTAAAACATATAATTATCCTTTAAAATGGCATTTGAAATTGTCGTGCAAGAAATAAATAGATATGCTTGTACAAACAAACAAATAAGCTATGTAATTTGTTTGTAACTTTTTATTTGAAAATTACTTTGTTGCATTGTTTTTAAGTTTTTATTTTTTTTTGTTCACGTTAATTGCATTTTTAATTAGTTATTTAATAATGTTTAATAATGTTTTGCAATATGTCTTCTATTATGTACCGTTTGTAACATATTGACATAACGACAGTCAAAACGTCTCCCGTTTAGTGTTTCAGTCAACGTGAAAAACATTGTACCTTAATTTTGCAAGAATATTATTATTTTGTAGATTATTTACAACATTCCAAATCTAAAGTTTTCACAAAAATAAAAGAAAACTGACAGCTGTATGAGTAATTAATTTTTAACTTTTCCTTGCGATGTTTTGTTGGTTCAATGTAAAATATCAGAATATTCCCACAGAAATTGAAAACAACCGGTGCGATTAGATTCTTGTAATGGATTCCTGAGTACATGTAAAGTACGAGTATATTGCCCTTTCAAATTCTTGTAATGGAGTCTCTAAGCCTTTCAAAGATAATTTAATCCAACTGTTAAGAGAATTTAAACAGAAAACTCGCCATTACATTTCCTTAAATAAAGTACTTTCAATGTTAGCGTCAACACATAACTGCCAACGGGTTTTCTCTAAAATCTAAATCATCCCTAAATAAACTCTGGTATTATTTCATAAAGCAATGTCTTTTTCATGTTTGTTCAGCGAATGTTTCATTACATTGCTAAAGAAGATTAGTGTCCAGTTTAGGAAATTTAATTCAATGTTCGCCATCGGAAGAGTTGGTCAAAGTCTTCAGTTAAGTTTGAGGACAGTTTTTGATGCCAACGGTAAATACTTTTGGTAATAACATTGTTATTTAACAAATTACTTCAGTTTAGATTTGAGATACATGTTTTTGTCAAAGTACAGTCGGAGCACCATATACACTACACTTATACATAGTGTATATGGTGCTCCGGTGATACTTTTACGAAATATCAGCATTAATCTTATCTAGGTACTAAACAAGGTAATTTGTTATTCAATACTGAAATGAATATTGAATTAAGTATATATGTAAAAAAGCAATGTTAATAAAAATAATACATTTTATTTGGCTTATACAGAAATATCATCCGTTGCATCAATAGTTAATTCATAACAAAGGAAACAAAAGGTGCAAATTTGAGGTATTTTTAACAACCCAGTGTAAAATGGCGGCTAGTCAAAGTTGGGGCGCAGCCCGTGTGTCTTAACTTGGAGTGCCACCACATCCCATTGGGTCATCCTAGAGAGTTAGAAAGTAGAATAAATAAATTAAAAATTGTCCACGAAATATCAACTGTATAGTTCTTAAGAATATAGAAAGATAATAACAAAGTTAACTTTCAAACTATTTGTGACACTTTTAAGAATGTGGGTGGACATTCTGAGTTTAGACATTGGAGACATTCCCAACCTTGACTGGCCACCATATCGTACTGGGTTGTCATAAATACCTCACATTTAGGCATATCGTCTTCCTGTACCACGAGCACAATACAATTAATTAACCCTTGGTTGGGGTTTGAGCTTGAACAAATTGAAATTACTCGTACCTTATCATACGGAAAGGTTATTTTATTACAGGCCGAAAGGAAGCAAACTACAGGGTGTCGGTGAACTCTCTGGACAAACTTTGTAGACATGTTCCTGGGTCAAAACAAGAATATTTTACCATATAAACAGGGTTCTCCGGCGCTCCGTTGTCCGTCTGTCTGTGTGGATGTGTTTTTACTAAAATAATTATGACAATAAAACTAATGCACTGACTTTCACCAAAATTCGGTCAAAAATTTAAAATGACCGAAAAGATGACTGTAAAATATAGTTTATTTGTTCGTGCAAGAGCTGTTTAAAATGACGACCTTCGACACGGTAGCAAAAATGGAAAGACCAATTATTGATTGTAGATATGTCCAAACGAATTTAACAAACTCCTGAATCAAAATAATGTAGTCAGTTCCATCGTTGTTGGGTTAGCTGACTGGAGGAACGCATGGTGGACATGGAGCGGTAAGACAGAAATTACAATTACTTTGTTGTTTCTCATTAGATTTTCAAAGTTGATACACTTTTTGAAAGGGGAATAAATACACTAAAAGTAATAGTTCTTATACATTTGTTGTAAAAGTACTCGTTTTTATGTTATTCAACTTTGAAAACTTTAAATGGCCGCCATTTTGAAATTTGATAGTGAAATGAAATAATATTTTTTTCCTAAATAGGAAATGGCATTTTAAAATTTTGACTGAATTTTGGTGAAAATTAGTGCATTAGTTTTATAGTCATAATTATTTTAGTAAAAAACACATCCACACAGACAGACGGACAACGAAGCGCCGGAGACCCTGTTTATACGGTAAAATCTTCTTGTTTTGACCCAAGGAACATGTCTACAAAGTATGTTCAGAGAGTTCACCGACACCCTGTATAGTCATAAATACAGTATAGTTGATTGTAGAGTGTGTGTTATATCTTTATTGACAACAAAGCTATTTCCAAAATAACAATTCTTGTTGGGCCATCTTATACACCACAGTTTAACCAAAACATTGCGGTAGTAGTAATATTACTAAACTAAGTATCATAAATAATCAGTGAAGGCAGAAACTTTACCAAATCAAACGAAAATGTCAAAGTAAACCAACATTACTTGTAATCCAAGGGAGTTAGTAAAATATTGCCACAAGTTAAACTCGATTATAATCTTGTAGTTTCAAACACGAGGGATAACAAGCTAACATTCAGTTAGCTTTAGTTAAGCTCACTACACAAACCTGAGGTTAAACTGACCTTTATTCATCAACAGACATTTACAAGGTCATTTCAGTAAAAGCTTTGTTAAACCATTTCACTTATATCTCAATTAACATAACAACTCCAGCTGTTCGTGATTTAATTGGGTTATGAACATGTTGGTTATGCATCGTGTACACTATTAGTACATTTTCTCTAGTATTCTTCCAAGCCTTTCATTCATAGTTTACTTGTTCAAAATATTTTTAAAAACTGTATTAGAAGGAACATGGATTTTTCTCTTGCACAATCAACACTGCAATATGGCATAGTAAGTTGGGATTGGGCCAAAACTGTCTCTCTTCTTTAAATGCGATTCGAAATTCTTTGTTTGGAATAATTCTAAATATCTCTAAAATAATTCCAACAACGAATTTAACATTATTATAAAACACTTCAAAGTACAAAGTAAGAAAGGACTTTTGTTACTGTGGTATAATTTTATACAACTTAAAGAAATGGCACAACTTTTCTTGCATCGTTCTGTCAAATACCACTAGTTATGCGGGCCCGTGAGGAGTTGGAATCGTGCGCGACTCCGCTGGCGCGAGTTCGATCCCCGCAGTCACCACTTACATTAAAAGTGTGACTATATAATAACGCTTGGTAAAGGTCGAGGTTGAGAGGACTTTGTAGTCCTAACTTCGCCTCGTTAAACAAGACAAACTTTACCTTTTTTTAGTTCAGGATAATGATAAGACCACTTTGTTTCTATGCAAGGATCGTAAGAATTCACCATCAACGTGTCCTTAATGCTCTGTCGCAGCAAGGTTTATGTGTTAGAAAGGATCGCTAAATGCACGTGGATAGAAGCACTTACTTTCTACACTAAGAGTTTTCATTCTTTTTTATGTTAACTTTCACATACTGGGTGAAACGAAAGGTCATCTGAGTTTTTTATAATATTGGATCCTAACCTTTTTGAAGTAATATTTTGTGCGATGATTCGCAAAAGCGTTAATATCTCAAAGTAATACAGTAATGACATTTTGTTTTACACATACAAATAGTTTGCATTACATTAAAGGATGAAAAGAAACAAAAGGAGGATATAAAAGAACTCTAGGATCAAGTTAGCAGTTAATACCACATTAAGTTGTTTACACTGCATGTTTACATTTAATGCGTTAAAGTAAATTAAAGAAGATGAAATGAGAACGACATGAACAACTAATATGTACAAAGTACAAATGCAATAAACACTTATAATAAGATTATGTATTTAACATAATAATAAAAATACAATACAAGAGAGAAGAGACAAGTGAACTTATGTACAATACAAAACAATAAACATTATAATACGTATGTTTAACGTAATAATAAAAAATTATGAAAGTTATAAACATAAAAAAGAAATAAAACAGTTTGAATACTTACTATAATTTGGAAAAAAAAATTTTGAAGGACATTGAATTGGAAGGTAAGTTATCCAAATCTTAGGTCAATGCCATGAGGCAATTTAGTTCTTGTCTCAGTTTGTTCATCGTCTTGTATTTCTAACTCCTTGACATTATTTATAAATACTAAAACAATTTCGTTCTTAAAACCTTTTGATGGGCAACTTGCATGTGGGTTGAAGAAACAAGATTACAGTTTTGAAATTGATGGACACTTTGTACAGAAAAACATTTATTGAAACGTTGGTTATGATCCATTGCATGGGCACTTGGACAGAAATCGGATAGGAAGCAATTTTGAGATTAGTGTCACTACGATTCCTATTCATACAACTATGCAATTGATTGGTGGTTTGGCCAATGTAGTATTTTGGGCAATCCAATGATAATTTTCATTTTCATACATTGTGTACAGTATTTTGAACATTTAAAACCACAATATATGGTTTTGTCGTCTTCATTCTTCAAGCTTGCGACGAACAGATAAAGTAGAATGATCTCTCTATAGTTCAGTTTACTAAAGCGTTCTTAAGGGGTTTCCGGCACTATCTTCAACTTAAGTGGCAGGCAGTTTAAGAAAAGCTTCGCTATGCTGTGTTATAGGTTATACATTATGCCCCGTTTTATACTGGTGTTGATTTACCGCATTTTGACAAGTATCTCTTGGACTTAAACCTTTTAACGTCCTTTTGGCTCGTTATGTATAGTTTATATTATGTAGCAGTGGCGCACTGATCCAAAAATATTAATTATAAAAAAACAGCTATAAAGACCATTTACTTAGATATAACTATTTTCTTAAACTCAGTATGATAGTTCATTGATCTATGTCGAACAAGAACAGGTCCTGTCCTAACAATGGGAACCCCTGCTGAGATGTGTCAATTATTGCGTGACGGTAATATGCAATTGGCAAACCGTTATCAGGCACTAATTACTGATAAGCTCGTATCGCATCCACGCTGTAATTGTAATCATGTCTGGTACAAGCTAGTTAGGGCTTGGGATTGATTAGTATAATCAAACTCAATCAAAGGTTAAACGTAAACTCAAAGCTAAGCCGTTGCTTTTAGCCTACAGCCTTTACATATACAGGGTGAGTTTTAAATGTCCCCCACCATAATTTTGAAAAACTTTTCCTTTTTCAAAGGTTAAGGTGGGGGGACATTTAAAACTCACCCTGTAGATAACTTTCTATAAGACAACAGGTTTGTTTGATAACAAAATTGGGGCTTCGCCTTCCATGCCAATTGACCCCTGATTGTTAAAAGGCCAAAAGACACTAATCTAAGACGGAAATATTATTGCGGCAGTTTTCAATCGTCTTTAGTGAACAAGAAAAACACGAAGTATCGTGATCTGAAATCTGATGTGAAAAGTCTTTTCACGTGAAGATACCGCTCAGGTAAGCCAAATCTCACCTGAACACGGAATCATATTTCAGATACCGAAAAGTTGTGCTCGTCTTGTTAGTTAAATACGATGGGAAACGTCCGCAGTTGTATTTTAATCACATAAATTCTACCATCGTTAACAACAGACTTCAAACAAAGAACCCTAATATGACGATTTTGTTAAGTAAAAACGCTGCCAGCCACTGTATGTGCAAGATATACAGGGTGTTCTGAAAAAAGGTGCCCATAAGTCAGGGCATGATTCCTACATCAAAGAAGCTGAAAAAGTTCTTGTTAACATAGGTCCGAAAATTATTGGTTACCAAGTTATACAGGGTGAAAGATTTCGTCTGAGTTTCAGTTCCCCTGCTGAAACGAAGTCCTACGGGTATTTGTTGGCTGTTAATTAAGATGTAAATTTAGCGTATTTTATGTAAAATGAACTGAAAAATTGACTAAAACCGTTTTCAGACCTGTAGCTACAGTAATTTTAAGATATGGGACGAAATACGCAAAACTTGGTCCCGAAAAACAAGTTCCTTTAAGGTTTGAAGCAGATGTTAAATGTTCAATAAACACAAAATATTTTTTACAGAACTTGTCGAAAATTTAATTTCAAAGAGAAAGATGTAAAATAAGTCTATAATAGACAAACGCAACTTTGAAAAAAATAATCCTTAATTACATACAACACACATGAAAAATAGACAAAATCTGTTAAGCTCTCTACAAATGTAATATTGAAATTAAAACAGCTGTTGTATTAAAACAAATGATTTAAAAAACAAAATAATGTCTATTTAAAACATATGATGTAACATTGTTTATAATAATTTAAATAAACATTACAAGCAGCTATTTTTCCATTGCTCATTAAGTGCGTGTGTTGATCTGTACTTCAATACAAGTTAGTGCGAGTGCCGTTGCAGTTAATTTTTGATAGCTAATATTATGTACACTAATGGTGAAATGGCAGACATGCATTTAATGTACGGTATTGCACATTACAACAGTCGTGAGGCTAGACGACTCTGTCAGGAAAATTTTCCTCATAGACAGTTACCGACTCATAAAATTCTTCCATTCATAGAAGGCTAAGCGAGACGGGAACCTTTAAACCTGGAAAAGTTGGTAGATCAGGACGGCCACGTACAACGTGTACAGCTGAATTGGAGGAGGGCGTGTTGGACGAAATAGAGAATCATCCTGGAAGAAGTACTAGAGACTAGCCTTGATTTCGGTGTTAGTAATTCATCTGTCTGGAAGATTTTACATGAGCAGCAGTTGCATTCTTATCACTATCAAAGGTCCAGGCTCTTTGCCTCGAGATTACTTTCCTCGTGTTCAGCTATGCCAATGGCTTATCCAAAGGTGCAGAAATCCACATTTTTAAATAACATTATGTTTACTGATGAAGCAAAATTTTCAAGAATGGCTATTCTTAACACCCACAATACTCACATGTGGGCAATTGAAAATCCACGTGCTATTTCAGAGAACCGTCACCAATATCAGTTTTCTATAAACGTATGGGCTGCTATTCTGGGTGATAACATTTTTCGTTTTTACCTGATACGCTCAATGGTGAAAATTATTTACATTTTGATCTGTATGAGTTACTCGAAGATGTGCCACTATACACACGCAACAAAATGTGGTTCATGCAGGATGGAGCTCCAGCTCATTACACATTACAAGTAAGAGAATTTTTAAATGAAGCATATCCAAACAGATGGATTGGTCGAGGAGCCCCACTAGCCTGCAAGGTCACCTGACCTCAATCCTCTAGACTTTTTCTTATGGGGACATTTAAAGACGCTTGTCTACGACTCGCCTGTGGATACCATAGAAGAGTTGCGCACAAGGATTATTAATGGGATTCAAAGGATACGTGAGGCACCTGGGATCGTCGAAAGAGTTCGGCAGTCTATGAGAAGACGGCTGGATGCTTGTATTTTGAATGAGGGGAAACATTTTGAAAATCTACTGTGACGTGGTTAGTTTTTTTAGGACAAGTGTAACTTTTTTGTCGAACGATAATTCAGATAACCTTTTTATGTATGATAATTAATGATTGTTAAAAATGTTTACTTGATAAAAAATATTAGTAACTCATTAATTTGTTTTAATACAACAGCTGTTTTAATTTCAATATTACATTTGTAGAGAGCTTAACAGATTTTGTCTATTTTTCATGCGTTTTGTATGTAATTAAGGATTATTTTTTTAAGGGTTGCGTTTGTCTATTATAGACTTATTTTACATCTTTCTCTTCAAAATTAAATTTTCTACAAGTTCTGTAAAAATATTTTGTGTTTATTGAACATTTAACATAGTTAATCTGCTTCAAACCTTAAAGGAACTTGTTTTTCGGGACCAAGTTTCGCGTATTTCGTCACATATCTTGAAAATTACTGTAGCTACAGGTGGAAATGGTTTTAGTCAATTTTTCAGTTCATTTTACATAAAGTACGCTAAATTTTACATCTTAATTAACAGCCAACAAATACCCGTATTTCGTTTCAGCAGGGGAACTGAAATTCAGACGAAATCTTTCACCCTGTATAACTTGGTAACTAAGCATTTTCGGACCTATGTTAATTAGAACTTTTTCTTCTTTGATGTGAGGAATCATGCCCCTGACTTATGGGCACCTTTTTCAGAACACCCTATAAGATCCAGTTTTATTTTGTATTATTTATGGGGCCAAAAGCTTTACAACAAGGTGCAAGCTGATACATAAAGATATTTTTAAAACAATCCACTTGTACAGTTCGTCAGGTTTAGCATGGCCGGTGAGATGAGCTTTAGGGCCATAAGCGGCCAGCAGGAAATCTCATGGCCACCGGCCATAATATACCTAACGAACTGTATGGCCTTTGTTTTGAAATGGCATCATGTTTTATTGCATTTAATCAAAATGTTTTGTATGTTACGTGTCATATTTTCTCCTACAACTACAACTTTCGCTACCCCTTGTTTACTAAGTAGCCTGAACCCATTTTGTCCTGGAACCTTTAAGCGTATGTCTCATAAAGGTAAGAATTGCTTGAATCTACTTCCTCTCTCTACTGAAGCTTTCTCGTAATCCGATTAGATCGTCCGTACCCGGTCTTCTCTTTGCTAGGTATATGTGGGTACTCGTACATGTTTAATGTACATTGATTAAACTAACAATCTTTTGCTTTAGAGTTAAGTCGTATCAGTTTTCAAACTACGATAATTGGTACAATCAAGGACTTAAAATGATCAAATAACTTGATATGATGTAAACATCATTAGTAATAATAACCATCGGTTTAATGGCTTGAATTTCACACGAATAGAGTTACATAAATGTGCTAGAAACATCTTTACAATTAAACTACTACTATCTGGCAGGTTATGTCCATGCTGTTAGGGCCGGTTTCCCCAAATTCTAGTTGTCCCGGTTTACTTTGTACCGATCAAAATGTATACCTCGGGTTTAAACCCGAGGCGTTTCCCCAACCTTTGACTGGCACAGCATAGGTTAAACTTCGCATGTCTGTTTTCTGTTTGATTTCGGTAGAAACAGACAAAAAAATGTTCGATCAGAGTTGAGGTTATGTTTACTGACTCCCAATGTAAAGAAGATAGGCCTATTTTGTTTGATCGCAATTTCCATCTTATTCCCGTTCTCCATTGGTATGAAAGTATGAAACGCGGACACAAACGGCTAGAGCATATTCTTGTCTAATGATTTTGCTAACGGAGTTGGGCAGAATGCACAAGTCTCCGTTAGCAAAATAAAAAGGACTGGAGGCATAGAAACTCAATGCGCACTAAAATGTATCCGCAGGTGACAAGGCTCGATTTTTGTTACTTGTGGATCTCAAAGAATCTTTAAAGAATCACTAATAAAATAAGCAATAATCTTGCAATTTTCTTCCTCATTCGAAATCTTTCAAAACTTTTCCTTCTTCCCATCTCCGAAATTATTAACTATCAGTCTTTCCCTGATTCTCGTAATCCTCTTCCTCGACTTCTAATATTTTCAACAGTTCATCCATTTGACTAAATAATTATGTACTGTACTTAAAACGAAACAAAAAATACTATTAAAAGCATTACTGGCAAGTATTTGTAAACTTAATATTATGGCTAGGCTTTGATTTCCAAATTTGAGGAGTTATTCATTCCAATATTATTTATTTCATAATATTTCCAACAGTTTAATAAATAATCCCATTTAACTGATTGTGCATTTAAAATAATAGATAGATACGACGATTAATTTTATAAAAGTAATAGGCTAATAATTAGTGAACTTAATAATATGGTGCGAAGGCTTTTTGATTTACAGATTTGAGGTTAGGTTTTGTTTACTTCGACTAGTATATTTGTATCAGCCGTTTAAACCACGTGCCGAGGCTGTTATTTGTTCCGCCAAGTTGACGGTACAAATTTTGGAGAAACACTTCTCGAGATTAACTGCGGCTAAAACGGCCGATCTACAATTAACTGACGTTGGGGTTATTGGCCCTTAGTGATATTTATACGCTTGAAATGTTGGGTGTAATACTTCAAAGGAATGCAACAGGGAAAATACATTCTGCGTTAAAGCTCTTGACGTTCTATATTTTAACATGCAGAAAAGCTTCAAGGGAAAGCTTTTGTAAATAAACTTCACACTCTTGTATGTTACTTAACGTTTCTTGCATCACAGTTCGTGCGTTTTAGTGCACATAGAAACAAACAGTTTTTGTAATTATGTAAAAACAGCTGCTTTAGACACTTGCTAAAGCGACTCTTTTAAACCGGGAAATAAGTATTGTTTCCCCAGGAAAAATTATAATTTTAATAATTATCATCAGCATTATTTTCATAACATCAGCTGGTTCAACGAGTTTCTTTTAATGAGCTTTAATTTAGGTGTTTTCATAACAATATAATTTAGACTGCTGAGTTCAAAACAATGTTTACTTAAGTTTCTTTATATTTTATAATAGTAAAACCTTTTTTTGAAATTTATTTTATCATTGTTGCTACATGAAAAAAAAGTATCTTTCAACACTCGACCTTTAGGCTGCACCTCAGACGTTAACTTGACCTCGTGTCAAAAACTGTCACTTTATGTCCTAGTGATGGAATAAACTATTTTTTGTCATTGTGCTCTAAACAGCTGCACATCTATTGACGTGCTAAAGTGTCACTTTTAAACCTAGGTAATTAAAGGATGGTTATGATGATATTTTTCTCCCTAGGACTTTTTGTGGCATACACATCTGCAGTTTCAACGAGTTTGTTTTTATTTAACTCTGACTTACAGTAAGTCAGTGTAACAGCTGTTTCTTCAAAACAATATTGATTAGATAGACTGCTCAGTTAAACTCTGTTTACTTTCAGTTTCTTTATAAAATTAAAACATTTCATGATATTTATTTCTTAATATTATTAGCACTATGAAGAAAAGTATCGTTCATCACTCGATGTAATATACTATTAAATAAACATGATGTTTGAGAAAACACTTTTTTACTGACTGTGTAAAAAAAAACTAAGTGGATAATTCGAATGAATGGATGCGAGTGAATGAATAAAAAATTAATTTATGTTTGATTGGGACTTCGATGTCAGAATGTTTGTAAACTTTTAGCTATAAAATATTGACAATTTCATGACATGTAAATGTTTCCACAACGAACGATTTATTTATTTATTTGAGTCGACACTATGATATAGTGTAATGAACTATAGTTATATTTTATACATGACACACAGATCGCAGTATAAATTCATCAACGGCAGTTTGTAACACAACAACGACAAACTCTTTATTTACGAGCGGCGGTGTTTTGTTAGCTGGGGAATGTTTGGGACCGGCTCAATACTTCGCTCAGTGTTTATGAAAAGCGCTGTCCTTCATCAAAGGTAATTTGTTTTAGATTAATTGACGTTTTCGCTTTTTCGCGTAAGTTGTTTCAAAACAGAATATCTTTTGTGAAGGTCGACTCACTAATACAACACAATGTTTCGTCCTAATTTAGTACTGCTTTAAATACTATTTTTTAACAAAACAAAAGTAACAATATTAGCCGTTCATGGTTCATAAATTATTTTATTAAAACCCCTCACCGACAGAACATTATATGTACTGTACCCTCGGTGTTTTGATATTTTACACTGCTTATAACCTAAAGAACATGTTCTAAAACTTTTCTAAAAAAGTTCACAAACGCTTTTAGGAGAACTGGGACTCGTGGCGTGGTCCTGTAATCCAGCTTCATGGAGTCAGGTTTTGAGGATGATATAGGTCTAAAGCGGCTCAGATACTCAGTGATCATATGATGATACCCGCATCAACTCCACCATCGTTTAGACATATGAGACCATCACCTGCGTGGTTCAAAGTCACGTTACCGTTGGTCCTTGTATTTCCATTGGGCTATTAATTAATGACCCATTCTAAGGAAGAGTCGGCCTTAGTTTGTAACAAGACTACACCTCATTCATAACTCATTACTACCACTCATCACACTCATCCTTCACCACATATTTGCCTTAAAATACCCTCATGAGAGTGGTCGGCATCTCAAATAGTGATATAGTGATACATACGTTTCAACTCAATAAAATACTCAATACAAAAACGAAACGACACTACTGTGAAAACAGATCATTTTCGAACCACTTAGAAAATTACACTGACATAGCACCTTATAAATCAGACATCAGAGAAAATGTAGTGGAACCACAACGAACAAACAAGTTTCAGATTGGAAAAGTTACTTTCTCTCACCTTGTTCAACTCAAAACTGAGGACATGCGTCACAACGCTAACAAGTTTTGAAAACCTCTTTAACTTGTTATTAGTTGTGATATTTGCGTTCGATTGCTGACTTACGATTTGAAGGATGGAGCAACAGATGCTTTATTTTACCTTTCTCAATGTGCGTTTAAGATATTTACTTTTTATAGTATACCCTGTTGATAACGGTATAATTTCATTTTCTTGAGCCCGAACATATTGGAAATATTAAAGTTTAAAATGAATGAAAAAGTCCAATAAACTAACTAGTAGAACTAATAGAAGAAGTTTAAACTTCAGTACAATTGAATTTATTCGTGAAGAAATAATCAAAACATTGTAGTGAACAATCAATCTAGTTGATGGTTTGAGTGCCTATCTGAAGCCTGGGTAACATTATAATAATATAGTCCAGAGTATGTGGCAAAGTATGAATTTAAAACTTTGACAAATGGAACGGATGACAAAATACTACTTGTTGAAACTCTATCAAAATTAATAGTTAAGTAAAATGTATAACTTTAACTCTAAAACCTATTTCAGCACCGGCTTAGCCATTAACAAAAGAACACGTTTTATAATAGCGGTAAGTTCTATAAGAACGCTACGGTGCGTTAAAAATATTTAATCATTCTAAAATAATTTGTGGTTTTCACGTATTTCAAAATCACTTGTTAGTGAATTTAAAATTGAATGAATATTTTGAAAGGAGATGTTAGATTCTAATAGGTTGTCAAGCCCCATCACATTACTCTAAATGCATAGAATCCATTATGTAATTCAAATTGAAATGAAAGGTTCAAACTCGTAGTTCCTTTTACTGAAATGAAACAATTTCTGGAAACGTTTATCATATCTAAGAGTGGATATTTTAAAGCAATTCACTTTAAGAATCGAATTAAAATTGTCCATTACTAAAACAGCGATTTTCAGGATTTGCTATTTAATACCGGTTCAAAGTTAAAAGATTTTCCTGAAGGGCTAAATAGAATTTGATAAAATTCAGAATCTATTAAATATTGGCTTTGAAATTTACTTTGAGACGCTGGGAGATAGGTCGCTGAATAATAGAGGCAAGATCCAAAGGTATTCAAGTTGGGAAATTATGTTAAGGTCTTGTTTAAAGTTTGTTGTTGACGATGGAGAGTTTCTAAGTTTGGATTATTATTGTGGACATTTACAATCGTTGCCAATACTGCACTTTAGATTTGAAACGTCTTCAGGTGAAATGTAGCCTAAAACATAGTATAAACATTAGAAAATTAGCTAGCTTAAAGTAATCAGTAAGCTGACATGAATTAAACCTAATACTATAGTCCTAGCGTTGAAGTGAAAAACTTTAGCAGCTACATCTTGTTTGATGGTGTTTGACTAGTCAGCTTACCTTGATTAACTCAGGCTAGTTACATTTAAGGTTATATTTCACATAACTACATGATAAGTTCGCTTTGTGATCTTTAAAATTCTCTCTGATTTTCATATTTATAAATAAGATGTTTTCAAACTTTCACTGATTTTTGTATTGAAAGACCTAGCTTTCGCCGGCTAAGGCATCTTCAGTTTAATAACAAAGACATAATCATAATTAAAGTTGAATATAAAAAAACAAAACCCATGTGTACACGAAAAAGTAAAATTTCTAAATTTAGATATAATATTGTACCATTCTCAGTCAAAATTCTTTGAATTCTAACTTTTTCTTTAATTTGATCTTTTACTATTGGTTTAAATATATTACTAAAATTTAGAAGGTTAGATATACAATTATTTTTAAAAACACTCATGCACACTTTCAATTTGGTTTCTTTTTAGTCAAGGAAGGTTCTTTGAAAACTAAGTTGACGATTCAAATTAACCAGCGAGGGATAGCTCTTTCAATAAAAAATCAGTGAACAGTTTAAAAGTGTCTAATTTATTAATTCATCCACACTTCATCAGTATACACAGAGAAGAAAAACATATTTATGTACAAAATAGCGTTGTCAACATGCGGCGTAATCGGCTTTTCGAATATCAAATCTTTTGAACGTGACATTTCCACCGAGAGGTTAAAATAAACACACTCTTGTTCGAAATGTGCCTTAAAATTGAGATAAATCCCTTTAGGCAATTTAGGCACAGTGGTTGATAGAAGGAACTATTTTTATATAGATCTCAATTGTAGTCATCGACCAGGTTGAGATACAATGGAGACGAGAACAATGAGGATGGTTTTGAATCAGCTGGACAAAGACTCAGTTCGACACTGTCAAATTGAAATACGGATCTGCACACAAGAATTATCGGTATGTTTACTTCCAGGGCTGGCTTTACGTATGGCCTCGGTAAACAATAAGACTTTGTGTGAAGTTGTTTGAAATGGATTTAAAGATAACTCCTACTTAGTTGAGGAGATGATATTTTAAAACAGTTCAAATCCAAGTAGTAGTGCTGTAGTAAAATGCTCATATCTCATTTGTTTTTAATTGATTCTTTTGAACTTGGTGTCGTTAGTTTTGTAATAATCTGGTTCTTCTTGTATAATTCCTCATAACAGTTACATTAAAAGTAATTCTGTTAAAAAAATAAGTAAGAATAAGGTAATCAACGTTATGAAAAAACTATGGAAAACGTACGTAATCATCATTGTAAAGATTGTTCCTCTTTTTTCCTAGTTTTCCAAATTGCTGGACACGGCTAGTAAAGTTCTATCATCAAATGTAAAGTGAAACAAACAAACCATTTTATGATCGTTGGCAATCATTCAAGCAAAGCCAGCCAGAACCGTGTTCACTCGTGCATGGTGCAGCGACGTTTTACCGACCACAAAAATATACTTTCGTTGTTTTGCCAAATTTTTTTTTGTTGTTGCCGCAACAACGTGCTAAAACTTATATTATTTCTTCGGTTTAAAAGGTTTGTTTTGATTATCTCTTCCATCCCTAGAGCTTGCTTATTATTGTTTAAAACGTATAAAACAAAATTGTAACACTAATCTTCCATACAGTATATGGACAATATACAGTTACTTAGTATTTTAATCGTATTCTTGACTTTCTTGGGTCAGATTGTTTACTGCTGGCTCGCTATATGAATTTTAGACTGTCCCAAAAGTTGTAGACATTTCATTGTTGTTAACTATTTTTATTCTAAATTATATTCTATGGTCATACCTAACCTATGGTTAAGATGTTTAAACCATAAATGTGACAGAAGTAACAAACAACCAAACAACAAACAAAAACTAGTTGTCATTTTCCTAGCTTTAAAGAAAAATATGTTACTTAAAACTAAGGTAAATGGTCTACTTGTGTACCAAATTTCAGTTTTATACTTGCATGGGAAAACTAACATGGAACCCCTTAGAGATCGGAAAGAATTGTCACTCACCCTGTATATTATTATCACATTGACATGTCATTATAATGAAAGTTTATGTGTCTAGAAACATCCATTTTAATATTTGAGAATAAACATTTAGTGTTTTGTCGTGCAACCTACGTTGTGTAAGAAAATGTTAATGTATTTACTACTTGAATACATTCTCTTTGTATTATAATTTCAAACACATATATAAATTAAAAATATTATAAGGCTGCCTTGAAAAAAAATTAAGCTAATTACCGAGGAAAAACGACCAGAAAACAGAGTGGAATATATTCCATCAGATTAATCCCGTATATCTAATGTCGTCCGCACACTCCCGTTGTATTCAAGTGTCAAGTGTATCCTGTGTTAAACCTGTCGCGATTTATCCTCAACCAAATGTATTTCAGTTTTTTTTAATTTGTTAAGCAGAACTATAAAGGTTGACAGAAAATAATATTTTTTATCATAGGAGACAGCTGAGCTAGAGAATCGCTATATTTGAAACTTCTAGTTTGAAAAAAAAATAACTTGTATTCCCAATATTTGTGTTATCATTAAGAGTGCACAGTAGTGGCTGTGGACTTGAATTTCGTCCCAAGAGCAATGTAAAAACATGCATTTTCTTGGGAGGTCTCACATCAACAGTTTTCAACGGATTTGTATAAAATAACCTTTGTTTTAAAGCATATTAAGTGACTCCATTGAGCCGAATGTCCATTTTATTATTTACAAAACCATGGCATAAATCAAAATTGAAGAAGTTTTGTATTTAAGCGTCTTGTTTTACTAGAAAACTGATAACACTATCAAAAGAGTGGTCACTGCAGTACATTGTACTCGTTCAAATAAATTTTATTTAAAAAATATCTGATGAAAGTTGTAGGCATGAGGTGTTTCAAGAAAATGCTTGTTTTTGCATTGTCCTTATGGGAGAAAAACAAAATGGTCGACAAGTACTGTTCACTCTTGAGTTGGAATTTACTAAATTGTAGCTCAAAACAAGGTTCTGACGCAACCGAGTGCTTTTAAGCGTGGTCAAAAGTGCATTAAAATCAGTTTTAGCTGGAAATTTCAGCGCTAAACCGGGTTTAAAGTGCGGTCAAAGACACTCAGGTGCAGCAAAAATGTAATTTCTTGTCACATACATCCGTACTGTAGCATAGTATGGTTAGCTTTGTTAATTAACTTGTATTAATTTCTTTTAACTAAATTTCTTTTAATAGTTTTGTGATTTGGAAGTTATAAATAAGGTAGTTTTACTTGTCTTCACCCCAGGAAAAACCTTAAAATATCCTTAATCAGTTCAGTTACACCCTGTACTGGGGTTTCTTAAGTCCTGCTTTAATTAAAGGACTGAACATTTTGACGCGTCTAAACATGTTCTAAACACGCGTCAAAATGCACATGTTATTACGGTATCACTAAGCACTTTCGACATGATCGTGTATGTGCTTCCTACTCGCAAATAAAGGTTTTAGGAGCAAGTCTAAGATTTCTAACGAATATAATTTGTTGGTTCCTTAGATAATTGTAGGTATCATACGTACAGTTTTACTCCGCAATATAGCGTGCGTCCACGCAATGCTTTTACTTGGTAGTAACGAGTCAGTTCACACTAGACTTACGGAAAAGCTACACTAATTCTAGACCTAATTCCATGTATGGTCTGCAAAACTGTACTAAGATTTCCTAATGTAATCTTCTTTTGTCGGCACACTTTTTTATCAACACGTCCATTTAAAGCTTGAAATCATAAAATCATTTCAACATTTTGAAACGTAGTCGTTAAACTATCTGGCACGTCGGATATAAATGGGGGAGCCTATTGATGGCCAAGTCAAGCAACGTTCTCAAAACAACATGAATAGATAATTTATTGACATGACACATTTACAAGTAATGTCATCGTCACCATTTCTTAATATCTTTAAAGTTTCACAAATTTAGACATCGAAGTCCCTATCAGACATACATATTAGTTCATTCACTCGCTCCCATTCATTCGAGTTATTCACTCTAGCTGTTTTTCAGTCGTAGTTTCCCCCGTTTTCTGTGTTGGGGCGATGCTGTGATTTCTACAAGCGGTTTGCATCGACGCATTTGAATTCACGTATTAGATTTTGTTGAAAAATACAACATCACTTAGTGACAACACGGAGTGTTAAGGCCTATTCCCACGAGGCTGGTTCACAAGCGCTGACGGTCAGCGCTTATAAACCAGCTCAACGTACCAGCATGGAAATCCCTTCCCACGTAGCTTGTTAACTAGAGCTGACAGTCAGTCTGTATACTTCGTTGGTTGCAGTTGTGTTCACGTTTTTAAGTAATGTTCAGGCCAATAATGTTGAAAAATGTCATCTGTGGGGCTTAGTCTTCAAACTTTGCGAGCTATTTTGAGGATGGGAGTGCAGGAATTGTGTGAGAAAATGTTGAAGAAGAAGAAAAGATCGATTTGGATAAGAAAATGGATTGGTAGGAGGGAAGAGCTTGGTGTATCCTCGAGACTGTTGATGGAGCTGTGTGTGGAAGACCCTCATGTATATTTCAAATTTATGAGAAAAAAATTCGGAGTCGGAGTTAAAATTTGAGGAACTTTTGGAACTAGTAACTCCTATTACGACAACTCAACAGCAACTAAAAGCTAGAGTAGTCCGTTCCCACGGTGCTTGTCTCACGCTGACTTCTCAGCGCTTATAGATCACGTGACCATTTTCGCCTCTTCAGCGCTGACAATATTAAACATGTTCAAAGTCACCAGCTTGCTGGAAACAGTCAGCTTGCTGGTGTCTGCCAGCGCTGGCGCTGTATTCTCACGTGGCTGATTTGGGGCTGATTTACCAGCGCTGACGATCAGCGCTTATAAACCAGCCTCGTGGGAATAGGCCTTTATGGCTCGACAAGTTCGTCAACTCTTGGGTCGTCGTGTTGTGACGGTGTCGATTGTCGGCAGAGGAGGCCTAGTGGCTAGCTGGCCTGCAGCCAACTGCAACACTTTCTCAACTGCACTCAGTCTTGCATCATTCTTGTCTGAGAGATTGCCTAACCTGACATTCCATAGATTCCGACAAGTAAACAAAACACAGACCGTCTACTGTCTTCCGTCCACGAGGTGAATGTCGCATTGGTGTTGATTGAGAGACTACAGACGTATGCGTCTGTAATTACGAGACGTATTAAATATGACAAATTAATGTAAATTTGAACGGCTCGAAAAGTCATTGAATCATTTAATTTAACAATTAAATCATACACGTTGCTATTGATCAAGACTACATTAAATATACTTGCAATGCTTTAGAATAGTGGTCCAGGAGTTGAAATGATCCCCTAGTGTTTAAGTTTACGTAAAAAAATACGACCTTCGACACGGTAGCATACCCGGAAAGACTAATTATTGATTGTAGAGATCACCAAACTAATTTAACAAACTCCTGAATCAAAATATCAACGTAGTCAGTTCCATTGTTGTTGCGATAGCTGACTGGAGGAACGCATGGCGGACATGGGCCGGTAAGACAGAAATTACGATACCTTTGTTATTTCTCATTCGATTTTCAAAGTTTATACATTTTTAGAAAGGAAAACAAATACACTAAAAGTAATTGTTCTTATAAGTTTGTTGTAAAAGTACTCATTTCTGAGTTATTCAACTTTGAAAATTTCAAATGACCGCCGTTTTGAAATTTGATAGTTAAATGAAATAATATTTTTTTCCTAATTAGAAAACGGCATTTTAAATTTTTGACCAAAGTTTGGTAAAATCAGTGCATTAGTTTTACTGTCATAATTAATTTAGTAAAAACACGTCTACACAGACAGACGGGCAACGAAGCGCCGGAGACCCCTGTTTATATGGTAAAATATTCTTGTTTTGATTCAAGGAACATGTCTACAAAGTATGTCCAGAGAGTTCACCGACACCCTGTATAAGTCAGTTTAAAACACACCTAAACAGGTGTCTAACATTAATTGCTAATGGGGTATGCACCGACAAATTTAAGTTTCTAATGCATCAAAATTAGAACTAGATTAGGTCGGTTGGTGTTGTATTAGAATAATATCACACAGATAAGGACTTTACGAGATTCTGTCTCCAGTGGTTTATCACACGTACTATGTGTAGGGTTACATTCATGTCTACGCAATATGTTATTATACTTGACAAAATATCAAATTAATTATTTTATTTTTATTTTGCTACAGAGATTGTTTTCACGTGAAATAATTACTGTGATGCAAAACTGTAGTGCGATAGCTCGATTAAAAGTAACAATACGTCGTCAAGTGACGTCGAAGCCAAAAGAGCTAGCTGACCATCTATGACTTCTCTACAACGGCAATTTTTATTTATTTATTTAAATAATTTACATGACAACTACAGGACATAATTTTAAAACACAACTATCTTTACAATACAAATGATAATAGTATGACACCGAAAGTAAATTATTTGTATAAACAACTTGCTGGCATATGCTCGACTAAAACACAAATTTGCACTGTAATAAGACGAATAAACAGAACTTTTAATGAACTCACAACTAATACAAACACTGTATTAATATAATTTTCACACAATAGCCTTACACTACAACTCATTGACTTATCAAAACTCCCTGACATTGCTACGTCAATAAGAACTAATGGGGTATCTGTGGGAGTGTGGTAGAGTGTGAAAATAAAACCTCTCTGGACTTCAGTAGTAGCAGCAGCTGTTTCTATCCGCATTCATCTGTTCAAATTGGTTGAACAAGGACAATCAACCGTTTTACATTATGAACAAGCTCTTTTACACTGTTTACTATAGTTTTACCTTAAAAACCATACCGAACAACAATAAGTTGTTGTTCAAGAAGAAATTGCAGGTTTGATTCGCATTGAGCTATTGTTGATAAAAACTTCCTATCAAAAAGATAGTGTCATTTATTCTCAGGTAATGTATTTATAAAATAGGCACTAAAACAAAGTTTAGAGCCAAACACCAACAAAGTTATAAACAATAACGACCTCGACTGAGATATTTACAAAAGGACGTTTGTACCAAATTTCATGAACATTGGACAAAAAAGACCTGTAGATTGTAATCAAATAGAGAGTGTCCTGGAACAAACTGGAATCCTTTGGTAGATTTGTTCCTTAGGTCGAAACAAGCATATTTCACCGTATAAAATAGGGCCTATATATCACTACTTATCAACTAGCCATTATTTTCGATTTTAACTAAATTAATATCTCAAAGAATGTTTGATCGATTTTGTCAAACGATAGCGTAATTGTTTCTCTAACAAAAACCTATAAACAAATATTTTTCAAAACTATGGATTTTTAAAATTTTTGATTTAAATGACTGGGAAATTAGTAGTTTGTATAACAAAAAAGCGTAAGTATAATACCAAACTAACAAGAGCTAATTCAAAAGAATCCGAAAATAAATGAGATACCAGAACTTTACTACAACACAGATACTTGGACTACCCATGTCAGTGCTGTAGTAAAATGCTCGTATCGCACTTGTTTTTGAACGGACTCTTTTAAATAATGTGTAGTTAGTTTAGTAATGCTTCTTTTAATTTGTCCCATAATTTGTATAAGAATTATTGGTTTCCTAGTTATGTAGATTAAAACATTTTAAATAGCAAACGTTGAAAAAATACCCCTTTTCTTTTTGTTAAATACACAGTTATGCAAATGTTCAACGGCATCGTTCAAAACCCTGTTTAGATAGTAGTTGAACAGTTGAAAACACGAAATGGCGGTTATACTCGTGTGATAAATGAAAAATTATTCCCTTGTGGTGAAAATGTACAAAACAGGGTTCTAGTGTGTGTCGAGGCACCTTGTGTAGCATTGGTTTTGGCTTTTATGCTAACATTTTTAATAAACATTGTTTACGGTATTTTATATATATTTTTCCTTGGATTTAATGATTTTTAATATAGATTAGATACACAATGGATTTCAAACCAAATATAAAGAACATGTTTAAATGTATAAACAAATTGCATAAGTGTGCTTCACAAAAATTTAAATATGAGATTATGAGTTTTCTAAATTATACATATAGTTTCTTAAAATTTGGATGCTGGATCTAATTGCAATCGTTGGAATTTCAAATAACACTCTTTTCTAATTTAAGGTGGTCCAAATTTCACTTAAGAGTTTAGGTATAGTCCCTCTTGAGCCAATTAGTAGTCCGAATGTTTCAATGTTTTTAATTTTATATTTTTCCTGAAAGAATTTTTTGGTTTTAATGTAAATTTTCTTTTTTTTCCATGTACTTCTGATGGGGGTTGATTTTAACAGTATTATAACTTTGATAAAGTGAGCAAATACTTTCGATTTAAAACAAATACTAAAACAGATGTCTACTTTGACTTTAAAGACTGGTCTTGCTTTAACAATGTGTCTGTTCAACATGGTCAATAGACCAGTTTTTGGAGTTAAATGTTAATATTGAAATTATTAATATTGGAACTCTGCTTGCTCAATAATTTCTGAAAATAAGGCAAGATTATCATTAATCTATGTTAAGTTAGTCACTGAAAACTCAAGTTTACAAAGCGATGAAGCTATGTTGGATTGAAAACCGCATACCACAGCACGAAGCCGAACCAAAGTTTGTTTCCGCTTAGTTTCATTAATATGAATATGCAACACTCATTTAAAGCGGCCGGATAGAGTCCATAATGCGTTTAAATGGAATAGGGTTTTAATATAGGTAACATTAATTTTGTAAACGGTGTTTTAGGTATATTATTGTGCTTAGATGTGGAATAAGTATCTTTTTCCATCAAAATACTTTTAGGTTGGAAGGAAATGTACAGTTTTAATCAAGATAATAGGTACAACAACAGGGTGTCGTTGAACTCTCTGGACATACTTTGTAGACATGTTCCTTGGGTCAAAACAAGAATATTTTACCACAAAAACACATCCACACAGACAGACGGACAACGAAGCGCCGGAGACCCCTGTTTATATGGTAAAATATTATTGTTTTGACCCAAGGAACATGTCTACAAAGTATGTGCAGAGAGTTCACCGACACCCTGTATATTATTCTTTTTAATTGGTCAAGTAGTTTAGAAGATAAAAATATTTACCGAAAGACACAAAATGGGGGCTGGAAGTCAAACAAAACCCGTAAATTCACACAACACAGCATCTTTATTTTTTCTATTCAATGAACAACGTCCTAAAGTTTGGAGTAAAGTTTACAGGCCTATGGTTTATGAAGTCACGTTGAAAAAATTAAAACTAATTCGGTATGTCCTAAATATGATTGCACAAAATTACAACTATTAGTTTACTCTTACATAATAAAATATTACGCGTGGACCAGCTGCTTTCGGTAACAGCAAAACAGCGACAGTTGTGTTGTCTTGCAGTGGGAAAATTTCTTTCTTAAAAGGATGCCAGACTAGCTAGACGAGACAACTATTCAATTGCCGACCCCCCTCCACGACACTAGACTCTACAGCGAGCACCCAACCCAACTAAACGATCTTTAAGTGTACAACTGTACCGCTCTCGCTCCCTACTTGTTTAGTTAATTATACATGTATGATTTCACTATTTCCTGATTATAAGTTAGGGCAACACTTACGGGTCTTCAAATTTAAAATAATCAATTTTAAAAAATTATTTACAATTAAAAAATTAATTTTAAATAATTGTACATAAAATTGGAACTATTTAAAACCCGTAAGTATTGCTAACTTATAATCAAAATAGTGAATCATACATACATAATAATGGTATGAAGTGTACAGTATGGAAGGATTTCGTGCGATGTTGTGCAATAAATACATAGGAAATTGTTTAAAGTACATTTGAAATGAGTTAAAACCAGTTGAACAATGACGATTAAATTACTTTTCACCTGTGATACAACTAAAAGTGTAATGTTTATTTCAGGTATGTGAAAACTATACAAGAAATCGTCGAATTTTTCGTAAGATTAGTAAATTGTACTAACAATAATAACGCGGCTCGGCCACACTATGGGTGTGGAGGGGGGATGTTTGGTCTGCTACCGCGAACGTCTTGTTGGGTGCTCGCCGTACAGTCTAGTCTCCACGACGCGCTCCGCTGTGGAGGGGGTATATAAGGGACCCACGGCACGTCCGCATTCTCAGTTCTAAGCTAACATTCGTACCATCAACATCTAAGCTTCCTTGCGCTTTAACCTCATACACAGTAATTTCTGTCGATTGGTGGCATACGTTGATTACTTATGTTAAGTCAATTGACGATTAATTATTACTGTTTTAAAGAAATTTTCTTATTATCCATAAGTTTCGGAGTATGCCTTTGAACCAAACTGTATGTGTCCTCTATTGGTGTATAAGCAATACAAATTTCAAATGTCGATTGGTTTTATTAATTACAGATATTTCAGTTCAATATTCTCTCTTCGAATGATGCTAATAACTAGGTGTTTTCTTCCATAATATTCCAATAAATGTAGTTTCAAACAAACATTAAATAAATCGTTACGACATAAACAAGTGTTTAAAATATAATTATCGTAATAATACGATTCTTCAGATTTTATTGTTATCAAATACAACTTGTCCATAAATTGTATCATCATAACCACCACTTTCATCGGTCATATTTGGCTTGGTTAAAAGTTTTCACACATTGTTTGTTCGACATAAAATGGTGTTCAAGAATATGCCTAGTTCAATGCTATCTGTTTGTATGGCGGTTGAAACTTTTGAAAATTGTTATACCCTAAAATTGCAGTATTTTAACTGGTGGAGTGAATACCATACAGAAATGAAATATAGTACTATAGTGTGGAACATGTTCAGAATAGTAAATGTTGGATAAATCTTTGTTTTAATGTTCAATACTTAAATACCCAAGTAAATGTTAGTGGCGCGGTGCGGTGCAGGTTGGAAATAAAATAAAGATATAATGGACTATATTGGTTAGATACTTAAAACTAAATGATAATATTTACATTTGCAAAACAATAGGTTTATAAGACAACATAACATAAAGTAACAAACAGTTAGATGAATCTTTGTTTAGACGGATGTTCAATACTTAAATACTCATAGTATTGTAAACAAAGCTCATAAATATTGTATAAATCTAAACAGTGCAAGAACACTTCCAATAAAATTACATGATATTGTTCACACACTTATAAGATTCTTGCCGATAACATCTGCTTCTAGTGTCCTTTTAAAAGTACTACGCAGAGTGTGTCCCTACAAATATGATTAAACAAATATCCACATCTCAATGAACGTTCAAAGATTGGAAGACATCGTGTTACCAAGGTCTCATAAGGGAGAGTAACATATTTAAATTCATACTTAATAAACGGTCTTGACAAATGAAATGAGGGAATATCGCGGTCAATGATTAAAATAATTTTAACATTGTAAATAACTGAGGATAAAAGTAATTACAAATGGCCAGTTTCCATCTCATCCACCTACCTACCCCACACATAGTGTCCCGGTATCTCTACATATCTCCACTAGCCTCTTCTTCCAGTTCGTTCAGCGTAAAAGCCATCATCTTTGACGGTTTGCTCATGCAATCATCTAAGGTCGGCTTCCTCGTCACACAACAGAGTGCCAGTTTTCCAGGTGAACAGGGATTGTTTTTACTGGCGGCCGTCAGTGTCACGCAATCTGTCTCCTTGTGTACGCATTTGTACAGGTATTTCATGGACGCGAGAGATGAACATATCTCGAAATTGATATGGCAGTCAAATTTCTTCGTTGTATACCTGTTGTAGAGAACCACGCGATGGTTGTCAATCACCGAATTTTGGATGAGGGTGGATCTTTGTCACATCGCCCACGGTATACCTGGGTGGTTGACTCCATCTAGTACTGTTTGGTCGCAGAACAGTTTTGGAAAACATTTACTGCAACGACCATCGACCATGCACGGAGCCGACGGATTGCTTGCGCCACATGGCCGATGGATGTAGTGTTCTACGACCACATCGAACAGAGTCGGGTCTTGAACTCTGTCCGGGATTTCGGCGCAAATGATGTCGTCAACCGTGTTCACGTCAATTTTGTCTTCACCACGTAGCGTCACCACTATGTGCGCGTGAGGGAGACCTCGTTTCTGGAATTCAACTACGTACGTGTAGTTCAGCACAACTCCGAAAACTTGCCGTTCAACAATGTCTTTGATGAATTCCGTAAGTTTCGCCCGGAAAACTCGGCATACCAAATCGGGACGGTGACAGTATTTTTGGCGGAACTCCAAGTTCTCGCTGATCTCCCTTCAATTTGGGTTAGTGGTGAACGTGATGAAGAGGTCTGGTATTCCGTGACGGGCGACAATAGGCATGGCTTCACGGTACTTGGCTTGCATATACCGAGGGGAACCTACGCGATTAGCAGGGGCACTACCATTTTCCTAATCTATCTAGCTCCTGTTCAGCTGCTCTTTGCTCCAAGTACCGTCTGATGTTCGAATATTGTTCCACTCTCTGTTCCTTTTGATTTTACCTAATATACCATAAATCGTTTGCCTCAACCTTGCACCACGCGTTGACCAAGTACTGTTGAAACAGTTTGCCCCCGTTGTGCAGGATACTAAAACCTTGTCTTTCCGCAATTCGATAGCAGTAAAATTGCCGGTGAGTGACAGTCCGGTCGGAATTGTTATGTCGCGTTCCAGTGGTGAACCCATACTCACCGTTGGGGAACAGTATTGGGTACACCATTGGATCGGCAAGTCTGTTGAGATTTTTAATCTGGTTTCGACGGTCACTGTTCCTTGGATAAATTACCAAGTCAACGTCAAATGGCGGTGATTCACCCGTGTAAACGGCGGCAATTTCTGATCGGCTACTGGGTAGGTTGTAGCGTCGTAAATCATGGCCCAGGTTTTCTTTGAATAAAATCTGCACCCTGTTAATCAAATCATCTTGTGGCAAATTTTGTGTAATTTCGGCAATAGATCGCAAAGCCCTGTACAAAGGGTTACAGCGTCTCAGCATTGTTTCCAACATTTCCAACGAGTTTTGACATACGAGTACACTGTCGCCGATCAGCGAGTGTCTTTCACGCGTGGCTTTATCAACGTCGATGAAATACAATTGATTGTATTTTAACGGCCTCTCGCTGGCAACAGGAACGGGTTCAGCGTAATGGTAAATCTGGCCCGTGATCCAGAAACACCACGCACCTTGACCAACATTCCTATCGGCCGGCGAAGTGGCTTTGAATGAAGCCATGGCAAAGTTGGAATTTACACTTCGGATGTTTTTCGGAATTGAACCGCCTCAGCACTGTCACTTGTCAAAAACTCCCTTAACTACGGTGGGCACGGACCCAATGGTGGCAAGGTAAATTTTTTTCAAAGTGACAGCAGCTGTTGTACAGATCTTGCCGGTTTTCGTTCTGAAGAAACTTCGCACCGCATCTAGGACATCGTGGACGGTAGTTGCCCAGCTCATAAGGCGGGCAACAATATAATTTAAATAATTAAAAAACTAATGATAAACAAAATCAAAATAAAAAAAAGGAATTAATTATCTTATTCCCAATGGAACATTTAAGTTGGAAGCTTAAAATACTTTTTATATTAATAAGATATTTACCTCATCAATAAATTGAAATATAAATAAATAATCGAACTACATCTACAAAATGTCCGTGCCCACCGGAGCCCAATGGTGGCAGGGTAATTTTTCCCAAGTGACAGCAGCTGTTGTACAGACCTTGCCTTTTTCCGTTCTCGCTCTGGAAAAACTTTGCATCTGGGACATCGTGGATGGTAGTTGCCCAGCTGGAACAGCCTCCACTGATTCCTCCCCGTACCGTAAGGCTCGTTTGTGGGTTCGCCTGAGTGGTACTGGTGGTCTCCTTGGAGGGTTCGCTGGTTGACGCCTGGGCTCGGGTTCCACCGGTGGAGGTGTCAATACCGGTTCTTCGACATTACGTTGATCATTCAAAAGAATTTGTCGGTGGCCAAGAGCCATCGCATCTAGGCGAGGGTCTCTCATTAATACCACACGACACCGCTTTATTTGTGCGTAATTTTGAATTTGGTCGTCACTAAGACGTTTCAACATAACCGACGGATTTTGCATGGTGGTGGCCAAGTTTGATTAAAATTAACTTTAACTAAACCTCCACCCGAACCGGTTAATTTAGAATCGAACCGTTTGCCGTTCAAATTTTACACTTAGCAAGCTGCAAGAATGGCGCAGAATTTTCTGCGGACACAGAACAAATGAGACTTATTACACAAAAAATTAACAAAAATTATGGCAATGGCCCGCTTGCCGCAAATGTTGAAATGTAGGCCGTGATTAGTGAAAAAAGTGCTTGATAAATCATCCAAACTTATTAATACAGACATTCCAATATTATCCAGGGTATTGTTCATGGTCTTAATACAATTCCGCATCGCTGGTGATTTAATGTCTCTTCTAATTGGAACAGAAACTATGTATGTATCCACTAATAAACTCAGTTTAGCCAACTTGGCACACGCATTATAAAATGCACTGTTAATCATGGTTAAGTTCTGGTATTGTTCAATATCATTGGTACCACCAATAATTATCACAGAGTCATATGAATCAAAGTTTTTGAGTGCGTAGTCCGCTACTCGATCCAATGAGCCGCAGCTGGTCACATAAGCGGAAATATTTAATGTTTTTACAAGTTTCTAATAAAGTGTGAAGTTCCCGTCCGTGGCTGTCGGCCACAAGTAAACCGGTGTTCTCGGGCCATGAAGAATCTATATGTCAAAAGAATGAAAATACATTAATGAAAAAGGAATGGGAATGAAATAGTAGGCAGCACTGAACATGTAAAAAGGAATGGAAATAAATTTAAAAATTGTAATGGGAAATGTTAAGTACAAATTAAAAAAACTTTAAACATAAACGGTCTGCCTATCTGAAATGGAAAACAACTCAAGAAAAATAAACTTATTCACTTTGGGCAAAACAATTCTATTGCATCTTTCTTTCCATACAACTGTAAACATAACAATCCTATTTTTATTAACAATGTTCCAGAAACAATATTGCAATAAACATATGGTTTAACATTTTTTAACACAAATCAACAAAATTAATTTACAATACAAAAGATTACTGTATGAAGTCCAGTCCGTAACATCCTCCACCTTTGAGTAATAGAGTTACTCAAACAATATATTATTGGTGTGTGTCTTCATGGTACGTCCACTTCTGGTTCTTGTAAGTTTGCCATCAGGTTTGTTACATGATTGTATTGTCATCTCTTCTTCTTCACTCTGTGCCGCTTACATCTTACACATCTTGAAATAACATATCTTAAGCCTACCACGTGAATCAGTAGTTTTCTCTCAAAATATTTAGCACTTGTACTCCAGCATGGCAGTTATTTTCATGAATGATCAAACTCTTCACAATGTTATGTTCTGGTGGTAGCACAATCGGACAGCGAAAGCTGTAAGTATCTAACTTGTTACATCGCTTTGTTTCCAAACAATTAGTCCATAGTCATCCGGATAGGGTTCTTTGTAGCAATCTTCTTGTCACTTAATCCTTTTAATGTATCATCTTGAACTTGTTCTCGTAAGTATAGTTCTGCTCTTTCTATTTCTTTAACTGTCAAGTCCTGTTTTTCTCTAAGGTGTTTGTCTAACCTACAATTGTTCATGAATTGGTGAACCCAAGCAACTAAACGCACAATTTTTTTATACTGTGAGAAATAAATGTATATACATTCTGGTACTTTATGTTTGACATGTAAGCTGTTATCTTGTACCAAGCAGTCATTAGATGCTTCTTTGACTACTTCATCTTTATTGTCATTAGTTTTGGTCGAACTTAAAAATTCATCTTCTACAGATAGTTTTTTATCTAGTTTGGATTTATGCTCATATGGATCTCTGATACCTAGAATCAGATCAGTTTGGGAATTTCCGCTTCTTTTACAAACATTGTGATCAACGTTTTACTGTCATACCAACTGATGACTTTCCGTTCACTTTGCCCATGACTGTCCAACCAAGGACGTTTCAATGGCTACTAAACCACAATTTAGTTCACACCGGTTTCCTGTCAGTAATTTACCCATCACATCATTTAATCAAAATACTAATTGGTAGATGTGTCACGTCAACATCGGTCAAAACAAAATGTTTTGCGTAAAACTCGTCAACCAGGGACCAGGTGGGACATGAGACTTCTCCACATATCATAGAAGCTGATCTAAGACATCAATTCACAGGAATAATTATTGTTCTACTAGCTAGCTACCTGTAACACGCAACGGTTTATGAACCTGTTCCTTCGATTTTTAAATTATTAACTTGTATGTGTACAATAGCTTGTTGTTTTCCCAAGTTGTAGCTCTGCTTCGGCCAATTCTGACATTACACATACACGATTGTTGCAGACCCAGACCAAACAAAACCCTCGCTGGTTTCACTAAACCATACCAAGCTCATAGCCGGCAAACATGACTCTACTAACAGGAACAACATTGCGGCGCATTTCTCGGTGGTTACACCTAAAAGAGTCTGGCTCTTAGATGTGACTCTAACTTATCGTACAGGCTGTAAGGACATTTTGTTCATTTGTCCAAAACCCTTTCCAAGACCAGCTGGCAGCTCCCAGACATACACCTCTATACTAAAGCTCCTCTTCCCAAACCTACTCTTCAAACTATCCACAGCTTTTCATAGTTAGTACTGGTCGGAGGAAGCTACTTGCAAGTCATAAGCCCTAGTTCTTGGCTCTATTGATTGCAACAGATATTGGAATTTGTCTTCCTCTGCAAGGTCTTTGTCACAATGTATTTTACTAAACTGAGCCCAAAAACTGATAAGATTTCCATCAAATTTTTTTAGTTCTATTACAGGTAACCTAAACTTTCTTTGTTGCGTTACTTCTACATGGTTACTCCTTGTACTAGTTGATTTGAATATGTTACTCTCTAAATCATCAAATGAACACTTTAATATCTTATTTACCTTAATTTTAATTTCATTAAATAAGGCGGAATACTCATCTGATTTTTAATGTCATATATCAGATCGTCTTCACTGTATCCATCTCCAATAAAACATCATAGATCTGTTTATCTAATGCTAGAAGTTCTTCATGTTTCCTTTCACTTCAAACTGAGCTTGTACTTTTACTTTAGCATCATCATCATTCAAAATCAGTTCCAAATTGTTGATAACTTTGGTGAAAACTGTCCTTACAACAGTTCTACTCTTCTTAAGTTTTTCCATAGTAGGGTATAGATCGAGGCTAGACTATTTATGTTTCAACACAATAAATCCTGTCACGGTCGCCACTTTATTTGTTAAGTACAAATTAAGAAAAACTTTAAACATAAACGGTCTGCCTATCTGAAATGGAAAACAACTCAAGAAAAAATAAACTTATTCACTTTGGGCAAAACAATTCTATTGCATCTTTCTTTCCATACAACTGTAAACATAACAATCCTATTTTTCTATTAACAATGTTCCAGAAACAATATTGCAATAAACATATGGTTAAACATTTTTTAACACAAATCAACAAAATTAATTTACAATACAAAAGATTACTGTATGAAGTCCAGTCCGTAACAGAAATAATAGGCTGCGATAGTTACATGATTGCCTACATGCGTCAAGAAGAGAAACCTCCAAGACACAGGACCACCCTAAGAAAAGGTTATGTATAACATTGCGCGAAATACATCTTTTTATTAAAATGGCTTAAAGAATCGTAGTTTAACTAAATAAAAACGTAAGGAAAGACGTACATGGGCAGGCAAATCAGTAATTTTAAATGGTGGGTGAGTGTGAGTTTCAGTATTGTGCCATTTTCTTTGATAAGATCTTGGCTACTTAATTATGATACAAAATATGTAAATATAGAAATTGCTGTCAAGGTTATCGCTATGAAACTCATATGATACAATCACGATATCAACTATAAGCCAATTTGAGATCCCTATTTTCTGTAAAAAAGTACATCATCGTACGCCCAAATATGACAGTCTTTTATCTTTTCAAATACTTCATTCATGTATATTATAAATAAAATAGGTCCTAACTGACTTCCTGTGGTACCCCATAGAAAACCTGTTTCATGTCACTAAAAGTATTCATTATTTTACAGTAATGTATCTTTGGGTAAGATATGATTCAAACCAATTCAAGTATTTGCCTCTTACTCCTATTTTTGAAAGCGATTTGATTATTTCTTTGTGTTCTATGGTGTCAAAAGCTTTTGAAAAGTCTATGAAAAGTGCTAACCCATGTTTTCTGCTATCAAGTATATTATTGGCAACAATCGAAAAATCCTCCAGCGCTCTTTCTGTATTAAAGTTCTTACGGAATCCGTATTGTTTGTCACTTAGCCAATTATTCTCTGTGAGGTATGAGTTCAGGTACTTTACTAAATATTTTTCCATTACTTTATCCAATATAGAAAGCAGGGCGATGGGACGGTAATTCTTAAATTCTTTTTTACTACTATTCTTGTGTATTGGTCTTATAATGGCAGTTTTCAAGCATTCAGGAAATACTCCTTCTCTGAAAGATCTGTTTATCAATTCTGTTAAAGTTCCTGAAATTGCCTCTGCGACTAACTGTAAATCTCTTACCCTAATACCATCAAACCCAGCAGATTTCTTTGTATCCATGTTTACCAGAATTTCAGTAATAGTCCTTTGGGAAGCTTTAGGTAGATAAAAGTTGACATTTAGCTCACTGTCAGGCTGTGCAGGGCAAATGGTATCAAGATTACTGTTGTCCTGGCTGCATTTATGTTTTATGCTGGATACACCCTCTATAAAATAATTGGCAAAGCCATTTCCAATGCTAAGTTTATCAAGGTTTTCCCCATTGCTGAGACAATAGTTTTATCAATGTCATGTTTTCCTCTTCCTGTTAAATTATTTATATCTGACCACACTTTTCTTGTGTCTTTAGAATTGTTGTTAAATTTAGTTCTATAATATTGATTTTTTTAAATTTGATAGCACTGTTGACCCTGTTTCTTATGTTCTTGTATAAATTTCTGTCTTAGATTAGCTGGGTCCCCTTCCATAACCTAAAATTCTATCTCTTTCTCCAATCAGATTGTATATTTCTTTAGTCATCCATTCTTTTCTCTCTGTCCTAAATTTATTACTCATTGACTGTTTAATACTTCCTGCTCCTTTCTAGGCCTGTGAACAAATGTGGTGCTTGTTTTATATATTTGTTTGAAAGTGTCAATTATCTTTTCAAATCCTTCATTAATATCAGTTGAGTTAAGCCTCAATCCACCTTTAATAGCCTATCAATAACTAAGTTATCATTGACTGATTCAATGTAGGAGATCTCCTCCTCCTCGGACGTTTTAAATTCCTTAATTGTAGCTGCCACCGGATAATGATCCGAAATTTTAGTCTTTATGATCCCTGTTGATATTTCATCCACACTATCATCTGTCCTATAGTATATGGTCTATACAGGTTTGGGATAGATTGCAATCTTATTTCTTCTCTAGTATAGTCCCTCTGTTCAGACCCCAACCAGCCAACATGGCTCATATCTCTGAACACAAATTGTTCGTATCCTCCACGTTGATGTTTGTGTCTCCAACCAAAATTAAGTTTTACTATGCCGTAGCTTATGCATTGTGCTATTTATATCACTAATGGCAGTGATTGATATACCACTAGAAGAAGAATGGGAGGTCTGTAAACTGCATGTAATTATTTTAAATGAGGTTTTCACACTGGACAGCTCTAATTCTACAGTAATGTGTTCATAAGATGTTATGTCATTTAATGTTACCGTCGTATAGGTTAATCTGTTAGTGTTATGAACATGATCAATCCCCCACCTGCCTTGTTACTAGTTGAACCGATACCTTTCGCAAGGAAGCTATGTTAAAAATCTAGCTCATGCATGGTGCAGTTAACTGCAGCTAACAACCATGGCATGCGCTTTTTCGTTCAAGACATTCCGTCTTTCATCTAAACTCATTTTTTGCGCTGCAAACAGTCTTGCTCTTGTGACTTTTAGTACAAAAATACATGATAAAGGCACATTTACTTTTAGACCTGCCCGTATCGGTTGCTACAAGACTTGCAGCCGAAGGTATTTCAACCCTTACGGTAATTGAGTTTGAGCCTGGTTTGTACCCTTTTGGGCGACTTGTTACTGTAAGTATCTAGTCAAAACTGGACATGGCCAACCCGATCCGCTGTTCACCCTCTACTACGACAGCATAAATTTCATCAAATTATCCAACCGCGCCTTAGCATCACTTCTACCAACATGTGATGTGAACTCCGCTGCCAAGCTCGCAATAACTCTTCCGGCAAACATGACTCTACTAACGGGAACAACATTGCGGCGCATTTCTCGGTGGTTTTAAAGAGTCTATGGCTCAACCAGAATGTGACTCTAACTTATCGTACAAAGACTGTAAGGACATTAGACTGTTTGTCCAAAACCCTTTCCAAGACCAGCTTTAGCAGCTCCCGAACATACACCTCTACTAAAGCTCCTCTTTCCCAAACCTACTCTTCAAACTATCCACAGCTTTTCATAATTAGTTTGGTCGGAGGGAAGCTACTTACCAAGTCATAAGCCCAGTTCTTGGCTCTATTGATTGCAACAGATATTGGAATTTGTCTTCCTCTGCAAGGTCTTTGTCACAATGTATTTTACTAAACTGAGCCCAAACTGAAACCAATTGATAAGATTTCCATCAAATTTTTTTATACAATTACAGGTAACCTAAACTTTCTTTGTTGCGTTACTTCTACATGGTTACTCCTTGTACTAGTTGATTTAGAATGTTACTCTAATCATCAAATGAACACTTTAATATCTTATTTACCTTAATTTTAATTTCATTAAATAAGGCGGAACTCATCTGATTTTGTAATGTCATATATCAGTCGTCTGTATCCATTCCAATAAAACATCATAGATCTGTTTATCTAATGCTAGAAGTTCTTCATGTTTCCTTTCAAGTACTTCAAACTGAGCTTGTACTTTTTACTTTAGCATCATCATCATTCAAAATCAGTTCCAAATTGTTGATCTTTGGTGAAAACTGTCCTTACAACAGTTCTACTCTTCTTAAGTTTTTCCATAGTAGGAATAGATCGAGGCTAGACTATTTATGTTTCAACACAATAAATCCTGTCACGGTCGCCACTTTATTTGTTAGTACAAATTAGAAAACTTTAAACATAAACGGTTGCTTATCTGAAATGGAAAACAACTCAAGAAAAAATAAACTTATTCACTTTGGGCAAAACAATTCTATTGCATCTTTCTTTCCATACAACTGTAAACATAACAATCCTATTTTTCTATATAACAATGTTCCAGAAACAATATTGCAATAAACATATGGTTAAACATTTTTTAACACAAATCAACAAAATTAATTTACAATGAGATTACTGTATGAAGTCCAGTCCGTAACAGAAATAAAGGCTGCGATAGTTACATGATTGCTACATGCGTCAAGAAGAGAAACCTCCAAGACACAGGACCACCTAAGAAAAGGTTATGTATAACATTGAAATACATCTTTTATTAAAATGGCTTAAGAATCGTAGTTTAACTAAATAAAACGTAAGGAAAGACATTGTGGGCAGGCAAATCAGTAATTTTAAATGGTGGTGTGAGTTGAGTATTTATTGTGCCATTTCTTTGATAAGATCTTGGCTACTTAATTATGATACAAAATAATAAAATAAATATAGAAATTGCTGTCAAGGTTATCGCTATGAAACTCATATGATACAATCACGATATCAACTATAAGCCAATTTAGTGGAGTAGAGTTGGTAAATGACACCAATCACATAATTAACTAAGTTTTAGGCACAAGGTTCAATATAACATTATAATAAAATTCACACGTAGACTTCACAGCGAAAAATCATATGGTACATGCACAGCACGTATCTCAATATAGTACTGTATGAAAAAGTTCAAAAATATACCCGTTTGACATTTTTGGGAAAGATTTAGGCCCATTGCCTATGTTCTTTACAATTGAAATTGCACGTAGGCTAAAGTGATAAAACTCATAATAATATGGTATTTGCACAGCACATATCTTAAGAGAATACTGCATGAAATAGTTCAAAAAATTACTTGTTTCACCTATTTGTAAACTGGTTTTAGGCCCATTGCCTATATATTTTACTATTGAAGGAAATAACACATAGGTACATCATGTATATTTCGATGGTAGTGTATGCAAAGTTCAAATGTACCTGTTCAACATCGGCCAGAATTGGTCAAATATTTTTAGTTTACAATTGATAATGCGTGTAAACTACTTAGTTAAAATTCATATGGTATATAAATTAGAAACACACAAATACGTTGAAAAATTTGTCATAGTAACCACAGAGTAAATTCTAACGTCTCATTAATGATTTGATAGTGTATAAACTTGCAAAGTTATCAATTCAGCAAACAATACCGTAAGGTAGGCACAGCAACAAAGCAGTTGAGATCGATTCCTCACAGTATTAGATACATACTCGTCTTGAAAAGGCTGAGCTTATCTTTTCAAGTTCGTTATTACACCATGTTTGGGATATACGACGTCTTATTTATAACTCATGGAACTTTTGTTTTTTAAACACAATACTAACACTTCAGGTAAAGATGCCGGTTATACCGTTGAAAGAAATTACCGGTGTTACACGAAGAGTTTTAAACATTGGCAACTTTTATGTTAGTGCCCATTCGCGCAGACTTTTAAACTTTACAATTTACAAATTACGTTCTAAAATATTGAAAATTTCGGCTCTAAACTTTAGCCGAAGTAAGTGGCATATTGAAAACAGTTCTTTGAAGCATTAAAAAGGTTGTTGGTTTTATAAAATATTTTATTGCCGGCATTCTTACGTGTGGCCATCAAAAGAACTAGAGCAGTAACTGCGCTTTAAAACTACATCTACAGCAACACACTGATATTGCGCTTAGTTAAATTATTCGTGAAATCTTTGAAGCATTTTCATTTTAAACTTGGGCAGTTAGTGTAATAATGAAAATGTTTTGGATTGAAACCACTTAAATCAATAAAAAAGTTAAGACTTTCTACGACCCGTAAAGGATAAAGATCCTCATCTAGTTGGTGGTTCAGCCATTTAACAATGGTTCAGTTACGTTGGCCAAACTAAATAATGGTGCAAAAAGATTAAAAACAACATTGGTTATACAAAGCCAAGTATTTCCAATGGCTATTGCTGAACACACAGCTATTCTTAAAACATTTAGATTTTGTACCAAAATTATTACTAAAGAAAACAATTATTTCCCCAAATAATTAAGGCTGATTCGTTGAAAACACCAGGTTTAAACCAAATGTGGAACTTAGTTCGTAGCTTAGAACGCCATACATAATATGAACCAGCAAAATTAACTATTTTCTTTTTAACAATTTAAGCCACTTTTATTTCATTTTTAACATCTGGTTTAGTTTGTTTATTTTTAATTTGAAATGGTTTTACTCTTTGAACTTTTTTATACTTCTATACATTTTTATATTTTAACATGTTTATATATAGATATTTTATACTTTTCTTTGTTCTCAACCAATGATGTCTAGTATAGACGAGACGAAACGTTTTGTTTGTTTATACAATAAAACATTTTAGCGTTTCCATCCAAAAATCTTTTCATTATTCTTACAAAGAAACTCCGCGGTATCCGGAGAAGTTCCTCCTCTATTGATCGTTTTAGTTTGTGTGGGTATAAACATGTTCCTTCAAGTAACCTATAAAAGAAGTCACATACAGTTAAATCTGGTGATCGGGGTGGCCAATCTAAAAAATCACTTCCACGACCAATCCAAAGGCCATGAATGTTGGCATTTCGTAATTGCTTGACATGATTTGAGAAATGAGGTGGAGCACCATCTTGTTGAAAGATCGCTTGATTCATTTCGGGTATACCGTCAAATGGGACAAGACATGCTCATTTAAGACTCGTGCATACCTATTCCCAATGATTGTATTGTATTAAATTTTACAATCAAACAGTTGTTTTTCAACAATGAGCGTTAGAACCGCATTGTAGTAAACAAATCAGATAAACTCATAAGTAGTTTTTATAGGAAGGAAATTGGTTAAATTTTCAATATGCCGCCATTTTGTTACTACAAAGGTTAGGGAGCTGAAATTTTCCCAGAATATGTTTAGAACCTACTTTGTAAACTGTGTCAAGTTTAAAAAAGTTCGGTGCATGGATGGGCACGTAATGTAAAATTAAACGTTTAAACCTCTTCATAAGACACTCGGTATATGGAGACTGTCATTGTGTTAACCATAATTAAGTATTGGCTCCAAGGGCCAACTTTAAGTGCTATTGTCTTTACAAAATGTACCTCCAATTTGAGAACTTTACAACATAATTACAAGCATACTGAAATTACAAAACGTCCACTTACGTTTGGTTGATGGATGGATACCATGACAGGAAAGCTGCAGAAACGCGTTTAAAAGTTGGCAAACAATGACAGTATACTGTTTTGAAACTATCTTAAATGGAATAATTATGTGCTTCAAGTTTTATTACTGTAAAGTCTTGTTCCTAAGGTTACCAGAAACAAAACAATTTATATTTTCAACCCACAAATCAAAAGCGAGTACAAGAAAATCTACGAGTATATATGCAGAAACACAATTTTTAATACTTGCCACCGATTATAAAATCCTCTGATACTTCAAAAACAACATTAAAACATTTATTAATTAGCTAACTCATATGAGAATTCTATGAAGCGTGCAGAGAAGGAAGGGATAAATATTTTGATCTGTAACATTTATTATTTATAAATGTTGTTTATTTTTGGTTATTTTATGTTTTTTTTATTTGCTCATTTATGTATTTTTTCCGTACACTCTTAGAATATTTTATTTTATACGATTATAATATTAAAGATTGTACTCGTATATCTCTCCTTGAAGTAAAACTAAAAATCAAAACAAAAATGTCAAAACAAACCTCTACAGAGTGTTTTGTTAACTAGCCGTGATCTTGTCTTGAGCTTTAATTAAAACCAGGCTGACGCATTCAAATTAAAAACCGTCGCTGGGGCGAGTAAAAATAAATTGTCTTGCAATTGTTTACTTTAATTCGTTAATTGAAAATCTGATTCACTACGGCCACAGGGTCGATTTGGCCTTTAGCCTCAGCCCATCATGCTTTACTACCACAGGTGTTATGAGGTTGATACATTTATACATTATTTTAAAACATACTCAAAACGTATTTTTAGGAGCAGATTTGGTGTTCAAATTATGGTTTTAGGTTTGGGCCATACCATGCTGACAGCATCTAGTTTTCCCAAAAAATTCCAAATACACGGCAAAAGGTAAACTCAAACTCTGTAACAGTATTTCATAGCATGAAGACATAAGCATTGGCAGCCACCTTTGTGAGGAAAAGTTGATGTACGTTTTGGCCACCATTGTGGGGAGATTCGAACACGTTTTTAAAGAGCATCACCACTGCGCTCTATGTTTGCTATTTAACATGACTGCCCACATAGTATGTACGGAGAGGCTCTGGACGTTAACGTTAACGTTTTTAAGGAAACTTGCAGAATACTGTCCAATCCAAGAAGCTCCTTTCTGAAATAAAGGGGAATCCAAAACATTTCAAAATGTCAATAGTCGTACATACAATCGATAATTTGAAGTTGTTGACATTCTCTTTCCTCTACATTTTTTGAAGTCTCTTTTTTATATCAAAGTTCGATCTCGTTATAGGAAGTGACATTAACTCATATGAAACTAGAGGCAGGGAGAACTATCGAACTGGAAGGCACGAACGGTAGTACATGAACGTTTGCCTTCACAGACTGGAGTTCAGTTTGCCAACATACTTCCAAATTACGAGTGCCCTCTCTATGAAGGCGTTTAAAATCCATCAAAAAACTATGTTCTGCAGCCGTAAAGCCATTAAATCCATAAACATTCTTTAAAACGGACGAAATTATACCACATGGCTGGGAGAACGCGCAACGTACCAACTTTCTGTAGGGTCTAAGTTGGTGAATTATAATGAAATAGTTTTCAGTTAATGGGAATTATGTATGTTTGAAAGATATATTCGATGCTAAAGTTATTCGATGCCGAATTATGTAGTTGTGGAAATATCCAACGTTGCAATAAAAGAAATCATATTTCCTGCAACGAATGATATTTTATTTATTCACTTTGCTTCGGAACTACTGACTTTGATTGCAAATACGCTTTATTTGCGGAATGAAAAGAAGATAATCTAACGTGAATTACAAATATTCAACTTACAAGTGATCAGTTCACGAACAGGCGAGCAAATAGACAAAGCGCACGAGCCGGATTTGTCGTCATTGTACCGGAAATAGCTGCAATCAGCTGTTTACATTCCTAACTTCCGGTTAGATCCGGTGTAATGTTGACCCGCCCAGTTGCCATGTATCTTACGTATTGTTGGTATGTGTATTGCTTTGTCAGCGGTATTGTTTGCAGTATCAGTGTTTGCATATTTCAGTTTAGTTCCTTTGTGACTAAACTCGATTATGCCCGTTTGTCTCCAATGGAACAGAACACAAAATTGATTTATTTCTGTTGCATGAAATTGCGTTTGCACTGCCACCTAAGTGGAAACCGCATTACGGGAAGTAACTGTATGACAAAAAGAACACATTTCGAGTTGAATTTTACAGAAGGATCTTGTACCAAATCATAATTCGAGGACGAGTTGTACCTTTTATCATTTGAACTGTTCACAAAGGCTAGAAGACTTCTCATAATAATAATGAGGTCTCACAATAAAGTAATGAGACTGATTTTGTTATAGCTATTCTGGCAACACTGCAACTGTAAAACGTAAATATATGTTTAGCTGAACAGCTGATTAACATTGTGTATAAATATATCTTCTTTTGCTTAGGTTGCCCAATGCTACACAAACAAACATTAAACCAGTGTTCGATGTACGTTCAAAAATGAGTGAAACAAGTTACGAGCAACGTTTTACTGTAAATATGTGTGTTAAACTCGGTGATAATGCTACGGAAACGTTTACGAAATTGAAGAAGGTATATGAAGGTGACTATAGTCTTGGTTATTTGAAGTTTGACCCGGAAACCAAGCTCCAAAGCAAGGAATGGCACACTTCAAACTCACCAAGTCCCAAAAGGCCGGAATGAGCAAGTCTAAAGTTGAAACCATGCTGATTACGTTCTTTGACTGCAATGGCATTATTCATAAGGAGTGTTTGCCAACAGGACAGACCGAGAATCAACGCGTTTACCAAGAAATTCTTGAAAGACTGTGAAAAATGAGTCGTCCACGTGAGACCAGCCCTCAAAGACAACTGGATCATGCATCATGACAATGCGCCTTGTCACACTGCACTGTCTGTTAACGAGTTCTTGACCAGGAAAACATCCCTGTTGTTCCTCAACCACCCTATTCTCCTGACTTGAGGCCCTTCGACCTTTTCTCTTCCCTAAATTGAAAAGCTACCTCAAAGGACACCATTTTAGAACGGTAGAAAACACACAAAAAAGGAACCGACCAGCTGAAGGCCATTAGAGATTTCGAGTTACAGCATTCTTACGAAGAGTGGGAAACCCGTATAAAGCGTTGTCTGACTTCCCAAGGAAACATTTTGAAGGAGATAGAGTCCATGTTTGTTATATTGCAAACAAACGGTTTATTGAACCTCATTACTTTATATTTACAGACCTCACATAGCCAATTATTGTAAAACGTTAAAGCATAAAGAGTTAAATCAAACTAACTTAAACCTTGAGGGAAGTGGAGGTAGCTCAGCGGTAAAGTGCATGCTTCGCATCAGAGCAGCCCGGGTTCAATTCCCGGCGCTGCAGTAACAACTGTTTCCCGATTGCATCTCCCCGTGGTTCAGAAGTCTCGTGAAGCTTTTAGAACATTTCCATTGGTCGTTGGCTATTAATAATTAACAACCCTATCTGAGGAACAGTCGGTCCCATATTTGTCTCAAGAATGCACCTCACTATCCATAAAAGGCAATCATCACACTACCCTTCATTTCATTTTCACTTTAACTACCCTCTGAGAGTGGTCTGTGCCTCAAGTCAATGTATCCATTCAAAGTGTCAATCAAACTAACTCGTATCAAACCTTATTCGTATTAATATCTCTTGAGCAACGTTAAAATATTACTTTACCACCAATCAAATCAAACAATTCGATTAATCATAACATGTTCTCATGAAGTAAGAATGGCTATAATTTTCAACTGATAGAATAATAAACTAAATATCAAATAACTACTGTAGCTTTGAGATAAAGCACGTGCCGTTTCATAGAACTCGAGAAACTAATAAAAACGTAATGAACTTGGCCTTTGTTTTGAGCTGACAACAGTGAGGATGAGACGAAATATTATGAGCTTGATATAGAGATATTGCTTTTTAACTGGAAGAGAATCGCCACATCTTAGCACGTTAGGTGATCATTTTCTCCCGTACCACCCGCACCGCTCCAATCTTCTTCGTAATATGTTTAAATTTACAAAGTAATAGTATAAACCGTTTTAAAATAACTCGTTATCTACAAAGAATCTAAATTTAAAGTGTATAGCTATCGTGTTGTATTACAATTAAACATGCACTTTATCTAAAAGAACGTCAATCATAAATGTTCAGAAAGAATTGTACGAATAGTCTAACATCTAGTGTTTTGGACGTTTAGTAGCCTATTTCGAAACGACAGTCTAGTTTAAAGTCCAATTTGACTGTACATCTAGGCATATTATTTTGTATTAATAATGTGGTTTTTATTTATTGTTAAATACTTTTCATAAATTACTAGATGGTGTATTAGATCGAAGAGAAAAGAAAACTAGGAGTTATTTCCCGACAGACTTGGGTTATTCTTTCAGTATCATACATTTTAATAAGTCCATTTCTTTAAGTCTAAAATTGTCATTCACGCCTTCGAAAACTTTGTCACACAATCACTTATACGCACATTTAATTCGTCTCCTATTGCTAAAATCCGTTACAATAACATATTTAAACATGAAATTATTTATAACATAAAACGCAGTAACTATTTTGTCTGATACTATAGCCACAATAATTTTAAATAATTAAAAACAAATTTTGTATGTACGGACCAACAAGTTATTTGCTGTTTCTGTACACACATTCAAAACAGCAACGTTACATAAAATTAAACTGATTTAATCAACAAGAAATTATCGAAACCCTCTTAAATAGTGTAGCTTTTTACAATCAGAATAAAACATTGCGAGATCTCTGAAGTTGGCTTTTTACTCAGGATTCGCTGAATATTTAACTCCCGGGTCAAAGCGTCAAAGTAACTTTTTTGTTCGCCAAAAAAGGCTAATTTACTCGGAACAAACATATCTAAAATACCTAATAAAACTGTTCATATGCAGGACGTAAATAAAATCATGTGTCATAAACTCTCGTAAGTATTTGACAATTTTGAGAGGGAGCAAATTTCTTATTAATGATATTTTTTTGGAGATGTTACCCTTATAAATAAGAATTAAAAAACAGTAGGCTAATTTAATACTCTTTTGTCATTCTGCTCTGAAAACAGCTGCTATGTATTGACAGTGCTGAAGTGTCACTTTTACACCCAGGTAAATAAAGTATTGTTTTGATGATCTTTTTCTCCCTAGGGCATGAACATCAGCTGGTTCAACGAGTTTGTTTTGATTGTTTTAAACCAGAAATTAACTTTTATTTTTAATGAACTTCTGTCAGATCAGGAAGAAGGTAAATCCATTTTAAATTGTTGGCAAAACCACTTCTTCTAATTAAATAATGAAAACACTCTTTGACACAAAAGTTAAATAGCGTTTTGTGTTATTTAATTCGAATAAGTGGTTTTGCTAACTTTTTAAATTATACATTGAACTATTTTATAACAATCCCAAAATGGCGGCCAGTGTCTCAACACATCATTTTTGGTCCTGTGTTACATGGAGAAACGTTTTCGTCCGACCCAAGTAATGAATCCATATAGGGATAACCTATGTTCTGAAATACTCACCTTTACAACAATACATGAGCGTTATTAAAAACTCGACGTATTAAAATCTCTCAGTATATTAAAAGAAGCTATTTGTAATAGAATCAAGTCAAGAATATATTAATATCCCTTTGCTTTGTTGTTGTTCCGCAATATTATGATAACAAAGATGTAATTGATCGATCCTCTCATGCAAGAACACTGTCAAGGGCGACAGTTTTCAAAATTGCGTTTCCGCTTGGTTTGTCTTAACTGTCACTTATAAATAACTTATAACGACAAGGATAATAAACGCGTTGTTTTTATACTGAACTGCGTTGTAGACTCGATCTGTTGGGTTGTTATTAGATGTCCAAAAAATGCGATGCTAAGACATAAATAGTAACAAACTTATTTCTTTGATAAGTAAGATAAAAGCCACTTTGCGAGTGAAACGATATCTTCAAAAATAATTTCCGCTGTGCTAAATTTGCCGAATTTCTACTCATAGAACAGTCAGTTTCAATATAAGGTTATTACCAAGAAACTGTTTCATTATCTGAGTTGACAGTAGATTTTCGTGTATTAAAATATTTAATTTTCTAAGCCTTGTGTTACTACAAGTAACCTTTTTGGCGCCTGTAGATTCTGAGATGTACATTTCGGGACTGGGGTGTCCCATCATCAGTGTATGGACAGTAGTGTGTAAGAAGAGAGAAGATAATTTGATGATGGGACACCCCAGTCCCGAAATATACATCTAAGAGAAAACATCAGTAGGATCTACAGGCGCCAAAAGGTAACTTGTAGATTTTTGTTGTTTTTGCACTAGAGTTGCAAGGTTTATCTTCACTTCAACATGAACTTTTCATTATACTACTCACAAAGGAGGGGATTCCATGACCCAAAACTTGTTATTACCAGAATTAGCAATAGTTTTATATAACAAACTTTTCAGGGCATTGTGGGTTTTATTGACCCCTGGTTTACATTTTTCAAAATACGCTGTATGCCAAAGGGGCTGTAAATTTACAGGAGATAACATATTATTCAACTTTCCAAATCCTTTCGTTTACTCATAATACATTTGAGACTGCGTAGGGCGTATTTTTCCCACCCTGTATATGAGACGTTATAAAGTCAAAACTGCTTCGCGTTTCTTCTACGATGATTCGTTCTGTGAACCTCTCTATTTTCTTTCCCAATTCGTTAACGATAAAAGAAAATAAGTATGAAAGATAATCCAGATCTAAGGTTTGTTTACACCGCGTCACAGTTGAAATATAATGACTGCTAAACGTTTCGATTCTCGCTGTGGAGAGTCATCCTCAGTACCACCAATCCAGCCACGGCCGGCCAATCCAGTCTCAGCCAGTCAACAAGCTACTGAGGATGACTCTCCACAGCGAGGTCGAAACGTTTAGCAGTTCAACTGTGACGGTGTAAACCGGAAGCCTTAGATCTTAGTGATGACACCGGCCGCGAAAGCCTAAGAGTTAACATGAAAAGAATAAGTTAATAAGTTTGTATTTGACAAATAAATTGCACAGGAATTATCATTCATAAACATCAGAGTAACTCAAATATACCATTGACCTCTCTATTCTCCCAGATACTACAAACTTTCACCAAGTAAGGAAACAACGTCCACTGTTAATATATTGTGATAACGTAATTTCACATAATACATAATTTTAATACAAAATAACAAATTGTGGTTCTAAAAGTTCCAACAATTGCAAGTTAATTAAATGTAATTACTTATGATTAACAAAGTTCGTTTGCTATTCAACGTTCTCACATCAAAGAAACGTGTTTGTAAAAGCACTAACAGTAAGTACTGATGTACGAAACCACGGTTACAAAACAAACTTCCGACCATTGTGTGACCAAAGATCAACATTTTCCATTAGAGTAATTGCTTGTGCTTTTTAGTTTCTTCTTTCAAGTACGCGCCAAAGTAAAATTAATTTTGTTGAAGTTCTCAATTTTTATTGTTTTGTTTTGTGTTTTTCTTTATGATATTTTATGTATTTATACGTATGATACTCAATTTTCAAGTAGTTTTAAGAACTTTTTATGTAGTTTTCTCTCAATTTATTATTTATTCCAACTATGACTAATTTTAACATTTCAAACAATACGCATATGTGCAAAAACGTAAGTTCTTATGAAAATATGTTGTTACCATTTATTTATTCTGTAAAACAGTACGAACAAACGCGTACGCTTCAAAATGTCAAGATTTTACTAAAATCTTGCAAACTTGCGTTATATGTTTTTAAGCACAATAATACGTTTGATCATTAAGAGTTACACAATACGAATAGCTCCATATACGAATATAAGACAAGAATCAGAAACAATTTTCGTGCTCAGCAACACAGAACACAATTGTTTAGTAAACTACCTTCTCAAATTGGTGCAACATTTTACTTTATTACCAGTGGATATAAAGCTGCAAAATAACCAAAATTTGTCCAAAGGTCGATTAAAGAAATATTTAGTATCACATGCTTTTTATAATATCACTGAGTTATTGAACCAATTCAATCCTAATAGCAATAACTTTACCTTTTTCCAGGAGTGAGTAAAAGTGCGTATGAATGATGTGTGTGAAGGGAATCACAATTTGTTGTGTTTTATATTATGTTTTTGCAAACATAGTGTTAATGTACAATGCAAATATATGTCACAAATATTCTACACAACGACGATGCAATGGTTCAAGTGTGTGTAAAGGTACTCGTATGTCCAATTTAGAAACCTGAGCCCCGAAATATGATTTGCCCAATATCCGATGTTATGAATATACGGTTTCAATTCAGAGGATCAGATGTTACTACTGACCAGGGAAAGTTCCATACAGTGGTAAGCTCTAGAGATTCTGATATATGATCACAGGCTAAACCTCAACTCAAAACAGTATACATGGCACACACGCGTGGCACTACGCGTAAGCAAACTACTAAACCAAGGGATTAATAATAATAATAAAACGTCTTTATTTAATTTAACAAGGTTCTTAACCTCCAACAAAATATAAAACAACTATAATAACTTCAGACATAATATTATAAATAACAAACAAACGAAGTGTCACATGAAGAATTTTTAAATCAAATTAAAAGTAAAACTAAAGAGAATGGCAAACCTTTTTAAAAAGTAACAAATAAACAAAAACAAGAAACAGGTTTATAATGCACATATTTGAAGTATTCTTCAAGTCATTCCTCAAGATCTTGCATAAGTTTTTTAATTTACTTCCAAACCTCACACAATCATCTATTGTTCTGATATCAATGTCAAGGTTGTTCCATAATCACACACATTGACAGTAAATAATTTATTATGTAATTTGTCTATGTGGTGGAACCGATAATAGTGAAGCTCCATGCCAAATATTACGATGTATTTGATTATTAGTGTTAATAAATTTGAAATCTTGATAGTAGGCTGGATACAGTAAGAATTTATGCAAAGACAAATTATATGATACATTCTCAAATCTTTTAATTTAAATACTGTAAGATTGTTAAATTATGGTGGTATGTGCGTGTTCATCATAATTTAAATTAAATTTAAATCTAACCAATGTTTTGAGCACGTTGCATTAGAAACCAGTACAGTCAGCTTATCATTGATGACGACATCACAATAGTTTAAATTGGTGAGTACAAGAGTCTTAACAAGCATAATGTTTACTTCGTGGGTTAGACAAGTTTGAATACTCGTTTGATACTGTGTATGCTAGATAAACCAGTATGCGGGAATAGACTGGAAACATATGAACGACTGAAAATTCTGTGATAGCAAATATTGTAATATTGTAAATATACTTAGAACAGGCACTTTGGACGAAGCTTTGATGTATTGTTGCGTATCTAAATCTTTATGTTTAGAAACTAGTTCATGTGTATGTTTCACACACATAAGATGTGTATTCATTTATAAATACATCAAAATTTAACCCATTGGTATAATTTAGGGCCACAGTAAACCACTACAGTACAAACCGTAGTTTAGCGATCTAGTAACGGCAAAAAATAAATTATGCATTTTGGAAATTCTTGAGCCTTGTCACTTATCGATCAAAGTTGAAAGTTTTCTTTCAATTTACAATAACACTAGTTAATACGTACTGTTGATGTTACACCCAAATGTTCAAACGGACCATCAAATCGAAAACAGTTCCAAGTTAAAGGTCCACAATACCAACAACTGAACAGTTCAATCAAATTTGATTCTATCTTGAAACATTTCCTAAGGTAAGCTTTCCCGAAACGTAAAGGTTTATCTCTGTTACCAGAAATTTTTACAAAATCAATAATGAGCTTTTCCTTTTAACTAGTTGTGTTTATTTGGTTGACAAATTAACTTTGTAAAATGGAAGGTTAATACAATATGCTATGCTTACATTTAATATTTTTTGACTTATTCATGATAATGCAACTTCAATGTTTACATCGATTTTGAGGTAAGAAATATTTTGAAAACATGGTTGTACTACATACTGATAAAAAGCTCGTCAAATTCACAGAAATGATAAATTCCATATTTTTAATAAATTTATCGTTTAACCTAGGGCGTCCCGTAAAGCTTACGACTCATGTTCATAGCTCTAGCTCTGTAATGGCGCAATATATCAAAAAGAATTGTTTATAAAATGTCGAGAATTGTTTTCTGATTAAAACTATGTACAATATGACCCACCTTTGTGTTTTAAAATCTCGAGTTTGACCCCGTGAGGTTTCAGTTTGTACACCCTGTATACTGAGATTCTTAAAATATTTTCCTGAAATCTCATGTTGTCATTTCAGATAGAAAAGTTTGTTTCAACAAGCTCTAATGCTCCTGTGTCGTTTGGACACTTTATCGTGGTACCGGTACAACAAATATATTGTTAGTAAGAAAATTACTGGGTATTTAAAGCAGTTTTCTAAATTAGGACGAAACATTGTGTTGTATTAATGAGTCAACCTTCACAAAAAAATATTCTGTTGTGAAACAGTTTACGTCAAAAAGCAAACATCAGTTTCTAAAACAAATTACCTTTGATGAAGGACAGCGCTTTTCATAAACACTGAGCGAAGTAAGCGAGCCGGTCCCAAAACATTCCCCAGCTTACAAAACACCGCCGCTCGTAAATAAAGAGTTTGTCGTTGTTGTGTTGGCTAAACTGCCGTTGATGGAATTTATACTGCGATCTGTGTAAGTCATGTATAAAATATAACTATAGTTCACATATGTCCGAGTGTCGACTCAAGTTAAATAAATAAATCGTTCGTAGTGGAAATATTTACATGTCATGTAATCGTAAACATTTTACAGCTAAAAGTTTCCAAACATTCTGACATCGAAGTCCCAATCAAACATGTTTTATTCATTGTGAACTATCCACCCTTGTTCTCTGTTCAGCCAGTAAAAGTGTTTTCCCAAATCATGTTTATGTATATATATAGTGACTGGGACTCGTTGTTACCTGTAATCCAGCTTCATGGAGGTCAGGTTTGGTGATATAGGTCACAAAAGCGGCTCAGATATATAGTCTCAGTGATCATCTGATGATACGCATCAACTCCACACATGTTTAGACATATCAATTGTCTGCAAAACGTTTAAAGTCACGTTAAGCGTTGGTCCATTTCCATTGGTCATTGGGCTATTAAGTAATGACCCATTCTAGGAATCGGCCTTAGTTGTAACAGACTACACCTTATTATTACCACTCAAACACTCATCCTTCACCACATATTTGCGTTGAAATGCCCTCATGAAAGTGGTCGGCATCTCAAATAGTGATTTAGTAATATTATTTTGGTGTTTTCTTTTTAATTTCATAGTTTTACCTATTTAAACGATCAATACCTAAATATAAGAGATTTTGTTTGAAGTGTTTTCTTTATAGATATCTATATTTTTCAAAATACGCTGTTGCCAAAGGGGCTGCATCATTGTAAATAAAGGAGATAACATATTATTCAACTTTCCAAATCCTTTCGTTTACTCATATAATACATTTGAGACTGCGTAGGCGTATTTTCCCACCCTGTATATGAGACGTTATAAAGTCAAAATGCTTCCCGTTTCTTCTACGATGATTCGTTCTGTGAACTTCTATTTTCTTACGTTAACGAGAAAGAAAATAAGTATGAAAAAGAATAACTAAGATCTAAGGCTTCTCGGTATCAGCGTCACAGTTGAAATATATGATCTAAAGTTGGAGAGTCATCCTCAGTACCACCACTCCAGCCACGGCCGGCCAATCCAGTCAAGCTACTGAGGATGACTTCCACAGCGAGGTCGAAACGTTTAGCAGTATGTTCAGACGCGGTGTAAACCGGAAACTTAGATCTTATGACACCGGCCGCGAAAGCCTAAGAGTTAACATGAAAAGAATAAGTTAATAAGTTTGTATTTGACAAATAAATTGCACAGGAATTATCATTCATAAACATCAGAGTAACTCAAATATACCAGTGACCTTCTTATTCTCCCAGATACTACAAACTCTCACCAAGTAAAAAGGAAACAACGTCCACTGTTAATATATTGTGATAACGTAATTTCACATAATACATAATTTTAATACAAAATAACAAATTGTGGTTCTAAAAAGTCTGCCAACAATTGCAAGTTAATTAACATGTAATTACTTATGATTAACAAAGTTCTCGTTTGCTATTCAACGTTCTTCACAAACTGAAGACAAAGAAACGTGTTTGTAAAAGCACTAACAGTAAGTACTGATGTACGAAACCACGGTTACAAAACAAACTTCCGACCATTGTGTGACCAAAGATCAACATTTTCCATTAGAGTAATTGCTTGTGCTTTTTAGTTTCCTTTCAAGTACGCGCCAAAGTAAAATTCATTTTGTTGAAGTTCGATTTTACCTCCAAAGTTCTATTGAAGTAAATAATCACTACTCAATACTCATTAATAATTTGTACACATTACGTAACACTAAGAAGAATTGTACGAACATTCAAACAAATGAATACAAAACCTTATGCAAACTGAATTCAGCGTCATAAATCTTTATGAGTGTCGTTCATTATTTCGAGTCCTAAAAATTCTTTGCCCAACTTTGTAGGCTACAAAATTACACCGTTCAGACATCTACACGTTTTTAAAGTACTAAGAATATTTTTAACGGAAACTGAAACTTAGATTGTTATCCAAATCTTTTCTCTATCTATCTATCATCTATTGTCTCACCGTCTCGTCCCTAAGTCTAGTTTGAAAATGCGGTGCCATGCAAACTTGAATCTTGACATGTAGTGCCCCAAGATTGTATAATATAATTGCTTATAAAATAGAAAAAAGTACAATTTTAAAGCTTTCTGAAGATTTAGTTTAGTAACGGTGAATCCTTTGTTTGTTGTCCTTTGTTGTTTTGTTTGTGCTTTTTCTTTATGATATTTTATGTATTTATTACATGTGTATGATACTCAATTTTCTTTTAAGTAGTTTTAAGAACTTTTATGTAGTTTTCTCTCAATTTATTATTTGTTCCAACTATGACTAATTTTTAACATTTCATACAATACGCATTTGTGCGAAAAACGTGTTCTTATTGAAAATACGCGTTTTACCATTTATTTATTCTGTAAAACAAAGTTTCAAAATGTCAAGATTTTTACTAAAATCTTGCAAACTTGCGTTATATGTTTTAAGCACAATAATACGTTTGATCATTCAAAGTAAGAATTTTATGCAAACATTATATGATACAAATCTAATTTAAATACAGTATTGTTAAGTATTCTCAACTCGTAATGTTTAAATACTATTATTGTGAAGTATTAGTTAATTATAAAGTTAAAAAATCAAACATAATTTGTGAAGCTCAGTTGCGTTTATTCTTATTCTTATCTTATGAGACATTGATTGAGTCTCATATTATTGATGACGACATCACAATAGTTTAAGTGAGGTTGTACAAGAGTCTTAACAAGCATAATTTCACTTCGTGGGGCGACAAGTTGATACTCGTTTGATACTGTGTATGCTAGATAAACAGTGTATGCGGGAATAGACTGGAAACATATGAACGACTGAGAATTCTGTGATAGCAAATACTGTAAGAGTATTTTTGGACGAAGCTTTGATGTATACTTGCAATATCTGCATCTTTATTATTTAGAACTAGTTCATGTGTATGTTTCACACAATAAGATATGTATTTATTTATAAATACATCAGAATTTAACCTATTGGTATAATTTGCGAGGGCCACAGTAAACCACTACGAGTACAAACCGTAGTTTAGCTTTGAACTTCGCGATAAAAAATGCTTTAATAAAAATTAATTATGCATTTTTGAAAATTCTTGGGCCTTGTCACTTATCGATCAAAGTTGAAAGTTTTCTTTCAATTTACAATAAACACTTGAGTTAATACAAGTACTGTTGATGTTACACCCAAACGTTCTTTCAAACGGACCTATCAAATCGAATAACAGTTCCGAGTTAAAGGTCCCACAATACCAACAACTGAACAGTTCGGAAATCCAATCTAATTCTATCTTGAAACATTTCCTAAGGTAAGCTTTCCCCGAAACGTAAGGTTTATTTTTGTTACAGAAATCTTTACAAGCCAGTAATATGAGCTTTTCCTTGTAACTAGTTATTTATTTGTGTTGACAAGTCTTTTGTAAATGGAAGGTTAATACAATATTAAACTGTAAGGGCTGTTAATTTCCAATTCGAAGCTTAGCTGGCGGTTAAATAATCTTTACTTACGCTGTTTACAATCGGTAATCTTTACATTTTCACACAACTGTCAATATCATTTATAAGAAATATTGAAGACTGTATAAACCTATCAAGGCTACTCTTTTCCTTTTTATTTAATATATTTAACTTAATTGTATCATCAGGAAGAGATAGATGCCAATCGGCCTTTACATACTTTAAAATTACACATAAAAAAGCAAGTCTACTAATTGGCTTATATTTCGTTATTTTCATAACATAGTCATAGCCATAACAAACAAAAATAAACACTTTTCAAATACAGTACTTAATTGTATGATATTAATCCAGTTAGATGAGAAGAAAGGCCGAATTCACGACCACCATGTAAAACGTCCGGCACAGACCGCGTCAATAAAATACACTGTAAATAGTGTAGCAAATTAACTTGGACTGTACCGAAAGCTCTAGATGATAGTACCTACCAACCCAATTATTAAAATATGTTGACACTAAAAAAATATGTAAAATCAAAACAGACAGAGTAAAACGTAATCTCACAAATTTCAGTTTTCTATTGGTTATACCCCCTAACCTTTCAGTAAACCCTAATCTCATACTAAGCGCGAATTGAAAAACAAAATTATTCTTTAAATCAGTTAAATACTAATTGTAGTAAGATCTCAAATATTTGTTTGACAAAAACCCAAGTTCAAGAAAGCGTGTTTTTAATTGTTGGTACACTAAACTTAAACATTAATTATCATTAAAGCATTAATTATTTATTTCTATAAGCTAACCTGTTAAATGACTGACATAATACTATTAAAAGGAAAAAAGAAAATATAATTAAAATATTGATTAATATATTACGACTAACTTAACCTGCCAAAACTACCAAATTATAATATCCAATCCGAGGCAGTATAAACTGTGATTCCGCCAACGTAATTTATCAATTAAACTGCAAAAGCTGCCCTGAAGATTATTATGGAAATCTATTACCCCCTCAAATTCCGTATCACAAACCATCGATTTGACGTTTCCCACCAAAACCCCAACAGACCATGCCATGGAACACAATATTAAGTCATTGACAGGAGGATACACTCAAGGCAGTATATTTCGAAAAATCTGACCCTGAAAAGCCAAGACAGATATCAAAATAATTTGAAAACACGGAGGTTGCTCAGCAACTAACTTTAAAGTCAGACAACCAGATGGGCTCAACAACGATAATTTCTTTAAAAGTCATGTGGCTTGTGTAAATATGTATTGTTGAAAAGTGTTTTATGTTTTCAATATCAGGCTACGACTAAGCTAGAATCAACAAAATATAAGTATATTTCTAGACGTGCTTTTTTTATTTACTGTGTAATGTGTGTAGAAGAGTACTAATATATTGTTATAAAGAACTGACTGGTACGAAAGCAGTTTTCTAAATTAGGACGAAACATTGTGTTGTATTAATGAGTCAACCTTCACAAAAAAATATTCTGTTGGGAAAGAGTTTACGTCAAAAGCTTAACGTCAGTTTTAAAACAAATACCTTGATGAAGGACATTTTCATAAACACTGAGCGAAGCGGGCGAGCCGTTCCAAAACATTCCTGAAGCTAACAAAACACCGCCGCTCGTAAATCAAAAGTTTGTCGTTGTTGTGTTGGCTAAACTGCCGTTGATGGAATTTATACTGCGATCTGTGTGTCATGTATAAAATATAACTATGCAAACTGCGTCAGGAGTGTCGACTGAAGTTAAATAACAACTGTTCACAGATTTTTGTCATCATCCCATCGCAATCCCGATGAGTTCATTCATTCTATTCATTCGAACTATCCACCCTTGTTCTCTGTCAGTCAAAAGGGTTTCCCAAACATCATAAGCTTATAGCATGGGACTCGTGGCGTAATCCAGCTTCATGGAGGTCAGGTTTTGAGGATGATATAGGTCTGCTCAGATAGTCTCAGTGATCATCTGATGATACCCGCATCAACTCCCACCATCGTTTAGACATATCAGACCATCACCTGCGTGGTTCGGAAGTCACGTTAAGCCGTTGGTCTATTTCCATTATTATTAAGTAATGACCCATTCTAAGGAAGAGTCGGCCTTAGTTTGTAACAAGACTACACTCATAACTCATTATTACCACTCACACACTCATCCTTCACCACATATTTGCGTTGAAATGCCCTCATGAGAGTGGTCGGCATCTAAAATAGTGATTTAGTAATATTATTTTGGTGTTTTCTTTTTAATTTCATAGTTCTACCTATTGAAAACGATCAATACCTAAATATAAGGGGATTTTGTTTGAAGTGTTTTCTTTATGAATATATAAATACATATTTATATTTAGTTTTGTCATTTGAATCAGGAAGTATTGGGAAGTTCAAACTGTATGTTTGTTCTACATTTCGTTCTCTCTGGCAATAGAAACTAATTATCTACTTCCTATGGAAAATCGCTAACAAGATCCTGCAAAGATTATGTATAATCCTCTCTGTTCGTGGAGGATTCTCTCTATTGAGGCTACTGGAGGCTCTCGGCAAGTTCGATAATAGGATGAGCAAAGAGCATCGCCAGTTGTGAGAGGAAATGAACGATCCGCAGTTGTTTGACAGGATTACTGCTGTCTGTAATCCTCGGCGTTGTTCTGTCTCTACTTGTTGGTGTTAGAGATCACAACACTGCGGTGTTTGCTGTTTATTTGCTCAGAGAAGTAATCCTTCTTGCTAAAAGCCCTTTGACTTCCTTTCAGTGCCTTCATTATGGAGGGGGTTCTTATACTGTACAGAATGTTAGACTAAAAAATAACATATGTCTTGACAATAGTTTTAGAACGCTATTGTCAGGAAATAATGTTTAAAATAATCAAATAGAAATAATTATTTACGTATGTGAATTTTGCATATGTCTCTACTGATAGATTCGAGCTTAGGTTAAAATATCATGCTACCCATTTAAATTATAAGGCCTTTTTCTTAAACCTAACCTTTTAGTAAACGAAGACACGTTAACTTGTAAGCATACTCGGAGTCGAGACAGGAGTTTCGGCTTTATCTAAACTATACGAGCATTCCCGTAAATGACCAATCAGAAGCAGGCTTTGATTTTAAAAAGCTTCTAAATAGGTCAATTTAGGTCAAAATGTCCTCTAAAACTTCTTAATATCACTTTAAACCTCAAGCTTCATCAATACCTTGTTGAAAGGCCCCTATGATCTTGAAACCCTCCATCCTGGCTACGCTACTGTCTCAACAGTCTGTGAACTTGTTCTTATTAGGTAGAGACAATATGGACGACTATATCACTTTCCGACCAAAAAGCTTCATCAATACCTGAAAGGCTATGATCCTGAAACTCCATCCTGTACTACTGTCTCAACAGTCTGTGAACTTGTTCTGTTACAGGTGGAGGTAGAGACAGGATGCGATGGACGACTATATACTTTCCTAGGACCAAACCCCCAAGCTTTCTCATCAATACCTTGTTGAAAGGCCCCTATGATCCTGGAAACCCTCCATCCTGGCTACGCTACTGTCTCAACAGTTGTGAACTTGTTCTGTTACAGGTGGAGGTGGAGACGATGCGATGGACGACTATATCACTTTCCGGGGGAGGACCAAAACCCCAAGCTTTCTCATCAATACCTTGTTGAAAGGCTCCCTATATCATGGAAACCCCCATCCTGGCTACGCTACTGTCTGATCGTCTGTGAACTTGTTCTGTTACAGGTGGAGGTAGAGCAGGATGCGATGGACGACTCCTGGGAGGACCAAACCCTCAAGCTTCTCATCAATACCTTGTTGGAACCCTATGATCATGGAAACCTCCATCTGGCTACGCTACTGTCTGAACGGTCTGTGAACTTGTTCTGTTACAGGTGGAGGTAGAGACAGGATGCGATGGACGACTATATCACTTTCCGGGGGAGGACCAAAACCCCCAAGCTTTCTCATCAATACCTTGTTGAAAGGCCCCTATGATCATGGAAACCCTCCATCCTGGCTACGCTACTGTCTCAACAGTCTGTGAACTTGTTCTGTTACAGGTGGAGGTAGAGACAGGATGCGATGGACGACTACCCGGAGTTCTACCACTATAACTACAACTACAGTATATCTCTGGCTCAGTTGAACTCCTCGTTCAACCACACCGCGCTGCTCTACTGGCTACGCAAGCACAAGTAAGCTAATAATATACATTATATACATCTTAGCTGTCGGTGCACTATAGGTTGAAATGTAACTTCACCCGCCTAATATCTTGTTTGTTGACACATTTGCATTTTGATTGCTGGTTTCTTGAGTTTGGATTTTCCATATTTTAAACAAAGTGGTTATGAAATTACTTTATTATGTTAGCATTACAGAGATGCCCTGTTGGTATTACTCATTTTGAAGATAGTGTAAAAGTCTGTTTGACACAAATTTCAGCTCGATATTACCTTTCATGCTAGAATGATTATCAATAAATAGTTTGTTCGAATCTTAACAACCGAAATAACTGTTAACGCTTAAATTTGGTTTTGGTCCAGCCTACAAACCAGAACTCCATCATCAGAATCCAAATTTGAAATCCAAACGTTTCAATCCCTCATATTAGGGGTCAACCTCAGGCACACAAAGACGTTACAGTAATGATGATTTTACTACAATCTTGTAGTCGTTTACCCTTTGTTTGAGATTCGGCTTTTTTATAATACGGCTTTAAAAACTTGAAACTACACATACTTTTTATCTGTAATGTAGTCCTTGTGAATATTTGGTACCTGATAATTCTACCCAATCATTTTTGGTAGAGAATATGTAGAGTAGTGTAAAAATGTAGGTAGACATAACCAAACAGTGGACGTTAAAGTTGTGGCCTCTAAGAAGTCATTTAATTAAGACCAGGAGTCTCAGCCAGTCAACCAGCTACTGAGGATGACTCTCCACAGCGAGGTCGAACCGTTTAACAGTATTTGTATTTCAACTGTGACGCGGTGTAAACCGGAAACCTTAGATATTAATGATGACACCGGCCGCGAAAGCTTAAGAATTAAGTCATTTAATGTCGTAAGAAATGCACGTCTAGTGTATGTATCAATTTAAAGGATGATGCAGTTTTATTAGATCTGTGTGCTTCAAATTTCCCTTAATTGATTGACCTGAAAGAATAAAGGTGGTAGTTTGAAGTTTTAAAGTGGACAAACTTACTAAATACTATTGACATAATAAAACGTTTAAGGTCAGGTTGATGACACTAAACGCTTTTTCCAATGAGACCTTTAATTTGGCACCAGGCTTATTGATATTGTACCAAAAATGGATGTTTTAGAATAATTCTAGGTGTGGTGTTTGAGGATTTGTTTGCAATAGCTTTAGTGTTAAATTACGCGATCATTCACTAAAGTGTAACCCTGTCAACTTTGCCCACAATTCACAATTTTAATGCAGATAAAAGGGTTTCCCATGGTATTTTCTCACATTGCTTGTCAAACCTCGCCAATCCAGCTAATGGAGGTATACAGCTAAAATTTGACACAAATTTTTTTATTTTTAATAATAATAGTAGTTCATTGTCAAATTGTACAATACAAATTGTTTCTTTGACATAAAAAAACACATAATATTCAAAACCTTACTTGAAATAAAATTTTGTCCAAATTTTGTTTTAGTTTATAGAATGACACTGGGTACAAAACCTCAAAAATGAGGCTTTCCAAACTCAAAATGAGGAAACTCGAGCCGCTGACAGGTGATGATTACCAAAAAAGCTATTTTACACAAGGCTGTACGTTCACAATCTACTACATGTTCCAAATGTTTTAATCAACACTCAAATTTAGAAAACTCAATTACAGACAGATATTATCTTAAAAAGGTGAAACTTGCGGAATTTCAGTAGGAACTTTCATATTTTGCACATTGTATAATATTTAATTAGTTAAAGGGTTCGTTTTCGTCTAATGACAGTGAACTGTTATACTCTCACACGGTTTAATGTGTTTCGATAAATGTTGCAAAGTTTTAAGTAGGCTGTTGAATAACTAATTGGTGCCACTTAAAGTGCAATTAGCAGAGACTCTCCAACTAAACCAGCCCTGATAAAACTCTTGAAGATCTCGTTTGGAGAGTTAAATATCATCCTATTAAATAAATCCTTTTCGTTTGAATTAAATTGCTTAAAAGGGAAAGCGCAAACAACTATGCTTTTTTCGTAACATTAAATCTTGGCACACTAACAGATTCGATTTCGATTATACAATCAGTACGTCCAAGCTATCAGTTAAGGACCTAAGTACCAATATAAACATTGTTTGAGAATAAAAGACTATAAATTGATGGTTTTGCCGATTAACTTTGTATTAGTCTATGGGTTCCTCATATAGCTGATGGTTCGGGATCTTTTTATAGCTAGATGGTAGAGTAAATAACTCGAAAAAGAAACTAAAACTATGATAGCCTAAGATTGCAAAATAAAAATTCAAGAGATACATCAGGATTGAATTGTGATCTACTATAAAGGGCCATCGTTAGTGGACTCTAGCTTAAAATTGACTATTACTAGCAGTATTTAAGATTTTGGAGTACTAAATGATAAGAGTTGATCTTGATCGACTAAAATAATTCCAATTAAAAAGCAAGCTGAATGAATGGTATTACAAAATTACTTTAAAACAATGTCAGACAGTTAGAGTTGCAGGAGTTGAGGAAGCAATTTCATAAATGAATTCACTACAGTAAGCGTTGGGACCTACGTCCCCAGAGCAGCATCATGAAGGAGAGACTCCTAGACAATTGAACCCAGAGGATCTATGCTAATAACCTTTTATTACTTACCTGTACTTAGCCTACCACCTAGGCTATCAAGACAATTTGGCCATCAATAATGTGATAATAAAGAAGCAGTTCTGTAAGCAATCAGCACAATCTTTTCACAAAAATGTTATAAGAGAGAATTGTAATAACCATGACTGCAGGTAAAAGATCTTTTAAATCATGAAATTCCTACATTTTTAAACTGTAACTTAAAGATAATATCGTACACTCACATACCGTATGTTTGAAAACCTATACACACTTATACCTGGCACTAAAATGGCATTGAGAGTTCACAATACCAAATGTAGGAAGTTTTGATTTTATATTTAAATGGGAGGAATTTATAACATTTTTAGCAGTACCACGTTTGCCAAACCGGGAGACTGTAATGTCCCCAGAATATTTTGAGGTTAGGCGCTTTAAATCAGTACTCCTTATGCACAACAAATTATGGGCTATACGAATAAACTTCAAAAGAAAATAAGTTCAATTGTAATTTTACCCAGTTGATCTTACACCCATCAAGTAAATAACTTATTGGTTGAATAATATTGGTTTTAAAAATACTTGGAACGAAGATGTTAATGTGTATTGCCTGCGTAAATTGTCATCATGACCCGGGAGAATTGCCCTCTGTATAGGTCACAACACAATTAATATTTAATTGATTGGATGTTGTCATTTCAATTACGAATAAATATTTGGCGGGTACACAGTACTGTAATGAACAGAGTAATTTCCAATTGTAGAGTTATAGAAAATGTTTCCAAACTAATCCCTAATCTTCAATGGAGGATTAGTCCTGAGGACTGAGCCCGAAAGGATCTTTCATCATTCCAAATAAATTATACAAACATATTTCCCGACTGAGAACTGGAGTGGTGAGGAATACAGATTCAACCCGTTTTTGTGACCGAATCTATCTTTGTAGAGAATTCAATCCCTTGGGAATCTGATTATATGTTTGGACAATGTTAACTTGTTTTTCAAATTGACTGGTCCATGGAACAACTAGAGGATAAGGAGTTCCGATTTGAAGTACCTAGTATCAAAATATGTTACCAGGAAATTATAGCCTACCATTCAATAAAATATTGCTGGAAATGTTCTTTGACTAAGATCTAAGGTTTCCACTTTACACCACGTCACAGTTGGAATATAAATACTGCTAAACGTTTCGACCTCGCTGTGGAGAGCCATCCTCAGTAGCTGGTTGACTGGTTAATGTTTTACCCATTGAATTATAACAGTAATGTCTTTAGTTTGATATTAAATAAAATCTCCACGAATGAAAAGTAATGACATCTCAATGATCTTTCAATGCCAACCTACAAGAGAAGTTCGTCCGGGAAACCCTATTTAAGGAGGCAGCTCCTCCAGGAAGACCTCGACTTAGTTGAAGCTAGTTCTGGAAGTCAGAATGTATTGAAGATTTAAGTAACTAAATACAAACTCATCGATGTTCAATATTTTCACGACAAACGAAGTTAATCAAACACACTATTGTATTTCTGTTCCAGACAGTACCAGCTGGAACTAGAGAAGGACTTGGTACCGGACGAGTGCTTCCCTCACATCAACCTCCTGGATCTGTTCCACATGTACTACATCCCATCCATCATCCTGATCGGTCTGGTGGGCAACCTGCTGTCCTGCATAGTGTTCCTCAACACACACCTCAAGATGCGCAGTTCCAGCTACTACTTGGCCGCTCTCGCCTCTGCTGACTTCGGCTTCCTCGCCACGCTCATGCTGGTCTGGCTCAACAACAACCTCGGAGTGCAGGTACTTTGAAACATCAATCACTCTCATAGGGTATTTTAAGAGTGCACAGTGACTGGCGGCCATTTTGTTTTCTATCACAAGAACAATGAAAGCAAACATTTTCTTGAGGCTTCACACTCACAATTTTCATCACATTTTTGAAACACGTTTTATTTGAAAGATGGCAATGCATTGCAGTGTCTCCGCTGACCACTTTAAACGTAAAAAGAAGAAAAAATACAAAGTTTCTTCAATTTTTAGATTGATGTCATGGTTTTACAAATGAGAAAATGGAAATTCGGCTCAGTGGAGTCGCTAGAATATTTAATGCACTTTAAAACAAAGTTTATTTCATAAAATCCTATGAAAACTGTAGGCGTGAAATGTCCCGAGAAAATGCATGTTTTTACATTACTCTAATGGGACGAAATTCAAGGTTACAGTCACTACTGCACACAAGGGGATTTTGGTTTTGATTTTGAATATGGAATGATAGTGAGTGTGATTAGCGTTTTGATGGATCATGAGTCTTGTTACAAACAAGGGCCGACTATTCTCAAGATTGGGCCATTAATTAATAGCCCAACGACCGATGGAATGGACCAACGGCTTAACGTGACTTCCGAACCATGGGGAGTAGCCATCGTGAAAAGTTATCACTGCGCACGTGTGAATCACGCACTGTACCACTGAGATATAGTCACCCCTAAGCTAGGTAGCTCAGCACTTAAACTGCAGTTTCACCCCGTTTTACTCTGCTAATTTTGACAGTATACGAGTATTTGTATATTTTTTAAGATTTATTGCCACAAACTAACAAAAAAGCAAAATGGAGATTGCAGAAATGAAAATGTTACGACTGGTACGTCGGCAAAAAAGTGGGGAAAAGTAAGAAATTCAAATACAGGAACGGTAAAAGTTGAATAGAGTTGTTTGAGTTTGTAGAAATAAGAGATGTAACCGGAGATATAAGGAAGGAAGGTGATAGACTATAGGTGAAGTGAACAAATGTATTAAAAGAGGACCTGAGTTAGAAAAGAAACGATGTCAAGTAGCTTAGGAAAAGGTAAAATAGAAGAAGAAAAATGCTAAACCTTTTGTAAAATAAGGATTATTTCCTTATAACGATTCCTACAAATTGAGAACGTTGTGTTTACAAATGTTTTCAAGTGTACGAAGACGGTTAGGTAATGGATTGGATAAATCTTTACTTGGATTCAGTTCAACTAAAACAAGCACTTTACTTGCTTCTGTTGAAGGTTTATAACTTTACGCCGATAGTTTTGTTTCACCTTGACAGGCTTCTGAGTACAAGGAAACCTCTGTGGATTTAACCCTTCATACTAACATAAATCTACCGTCCGTAAGTCAGTCATAACAAAGTCAAATATCAGTCTTGCAAACATACCCGCTCGACAAACTTGGATCCGACGTTGAAGAATGTTTGTTCAACATTAGCAAACCGGCATTAATTTAACACTCCCTACCTTCATTGTCTTCTTTGTCCAGCTAGTTCGGTTTATTGTGGTGAATAATTTTTCGCAAACTACGAAACTAAACTTAGAACAATTATTTTGTGTTTTATTGCAAAGATGAAACAAAAGGTTGATATAAGTTGAGAAAACATTGAACTCCAATTGTATTTGCACGATCTTCTGAAGTTCAAATACTGGCTGCTCAAGTTTTCGTAAACACCGATTGTTAGTTTAGAGTTCGGTAACTTCATTTTACTTTCACTACGTATTAACGCAGAGGTCAATGCTCTACTTTCACAAGAGAGGTTGTACAGAATTGAGTGGTTTTAAGTAGATCCAGGTGAGACTTTCTTCGTTCGTAATTTGGTTGATCTTACCCTTGAGCAATCCTTTAGAGTTTCAAATTGGTTTCTACTTTCGTTTCATTTTATTTTGCAAACGTAGTAAGAAGTTCATTAAACTGAAAGGAGATGAGTGGTAATAAATAAAAATAAAACAACTAAAGGTCAAGTTTTTATTTTTATATTTTTGTCATAATGATTAGTTTATTTAATAAAATAGTTGAAATGTTTTTTTCTTTTATAACCAAATGTGTACTGTTTGCCAGAGGAGATTATCATAACTAAGAGGTAGAATTTAATTGGGTGGAAAATATCTGGTCTTTAGGAACTTAGTTACACTGGCTACGCATCAGCTAATGTATAGGGTGTCCATAAGTTTGGTATTGTTAACAATTAACTCATAAACATGGAGATATGAACAGGCTTTCGTAGAAATAATGTCTATAAAATAGTATACTTCCTTCGAAGCATCAAACAGTAGCTAACTGCTTTCAGAAAGCTATTAAAAAATCAACACTTGTTTCCTGTTTGTCTTAAAAGCAGCTAAGGTGCACATCCCTTGTATGATTCTATCCACAGTGCATTTCAAACGTTCACTAATAGCTTTCTGTTATCAAAGCAAGGATGACCTACTACGTTTGAAAGTTGTTATATCCAAAACCCCTTTGACGCACTTAAAGAAGCTCAATATTTTGCTTTGTATGTCCACTCACAAAGAAGACACAATGATGAGAAAAGGTTTGAGTGTATGTATGTGTGTGAGTGGGTAGGCAAGGTGGTTGGATGAGGCTAGCAGTGAAGATCTCTCCACTCTTGAGAAGGACAGGTCACATTTCTTGCATTCTTCGTCAGGAACACATGCAAGATAGTGATGCCGTAGTTGCGAATATAATCATCAAGGCACTTCACTCCAGAGGGCTTGACGTTCTGAAAAAATGATAATTTTAATTAATTCAGTAAAATGTTCGATTATTTAAAATGTATATAATATGAAAATATGTGTAGTTGTCATTTTAATTATGGATATGTAGTTACTACTGACATAAATTGCAAAAATTCAACGGGTAAAATCATTTAAGCCATAATGCAAAACTGTTGACAATACCTTGTCTCTATATATTGGACTCTTGTATCGATGTCAAATCAAAGTGTGACCTCCAACAGAACTTAATTACAGCACAGGCGAGCTCATGGCACACACCAAGGAGATCATGTGACGAAGACAAACAGTGACTAATTCAAATGCACAAACTCGTGAATGGGAAATTGTATGTTTATGAAGGGTTTTGATGCGAATGAGTGGAAACTATTAGATTATCACATTGACTTTGCAATGTATGTTATACTACGATGGAAAATGTATTTTAGTTAGAATAAACCTATGGATTCGGTTTATTCTAGGTTTGGTCAAATCGATTTGCGTCAAGTTTTGCTTTCAAGTGTTTTTTTTTTTTAAATGAGTGGTGTTCAAAAAATGTGTTGAAACTAATGGACTCCGTTAGTAAACCAAACTTCCTGACGCCTGACCTCACAGTCCTATCTTAATTAAATAAAGTTCGTAAAAAACTCTTAATAATTAAAAACAAAACACGCAAAAACATTTTTTCAGAGGAAATTTCAAACAAAAAATGTTGCGGTGCTGTATTCTATACTCTGTGCGTAGCCTACCATTCAAATATATCAATTTCTTCAGCGGTTTGTTGGAGTTAGTTACAACCTAACCTCTGAATCTGTCGGGAAAAAACAAATCACGACTTTGTGGACACACATGAGAGGCTCTTAGTGAACACCCTGTATTACTAAAAGCCTACCTCGGGTCCGGTTTCCGGGAACTTCTCGAAGTAGTTCTGTGTGTTCTTGCTGACGGAGAAGGAGCCGAAGCCAAGCAGACCTGCTCCCACGAGCTGCCCCTTGTCGTAGAAGGTGATGAAAGGTCTCTTGTGATCACAGTTCTCGTTGATCTTGTACAGGTAGTGTTTACCTGCAACGTCACAAACAGCTGATTATGGTGCATTTATTTAAATATTTGCTCGAAGTGAGCCAAAAGGTCTACTTTTAGAAATAATTTTTATAGTTTTTAGAACACGATATTTTGGGATCTAGAATCCGATTCTGTCTTTAGGTGAGAGGTAACCTAAGACATAACACAAAACCATAGGAATTTAGCTAGTCTTAAGTAATGCTGTGTTTGGAGGTGTTTGACTGGTTAGCTTACACTGATTACTTTTAGGCTAGCTCATTTCTTAATGTTTTGGATTATGTTTAAGGTTCCTTTTCACCTGAAAACGGGGTCATTTTTCATATCCCAAAACTTTTTTTCTTCTTGTTCCCTAAGAAACAACAGGTTTACTGATTAAACTTTATTGTATTTAGAACAATTATTATAAGATTACATTATGTACTTGCATATTGTTTTCTATACTTCCATCACACGATATAACATTTAAACCAATTAAAATCGTAATTGATCATGAGCCAATTAAATCGATGCTGAGGCGAAACGTGTCTATGTAAATATTAATAATACCCTGTATGACAAGTTAGCTTTAACACCTTGGACCACGTGGCCCAATATCCCATTGATTACAGTTAGTACTCACTGCTTTGATAACCAGAATACCGAGAACTTGTACTAAATGAAGTTATGAGTTCTTGGTATTCGACTTGTGAGTTATTTGTAATGCAAATACGTCGATCAAATCAAATCATCTTAGAAACAGATTAATAAATTCAATTTGCATGCAGTAACCGTTAGCAAACTACAAACTGGAAAGTTCAGGGAAAAACGAGTAATATTTGTAGACGGTGAAATCACATTTGGGAAACAAATGTTTTCTTTAGAGATAAAAGCGTGTAAATGTCGAGTTTGTAAGGAAGTTGTTATGTCCAAATGTCACGACGCGATCTTGAATCATCAAACAACATTCAACGTTATCTTCTGATTGTTTTCTCGTCATCAAATTACCTTTGGAAAAATGAGATATTCATGGCGTCAGCATGATAAGACTCGAGACCCGAGACCATGAAATGAGCACCGATCCTGACTCCCAGAACACGTTGTGAGCATTTTTTCAACACTACATTCGGAAAAACATATGTACTTCGAGCGTCTGTTTTGAGTTGTTTGTGTTTACAATACTAAAACTTTAAACGGAAAGTTGCATATCGATAAAACAAACAAATGCAGCACAGCACACTAATTTTCAATCAATTATTCCGTCAAAAAAGGCTAAATTTGCTGCACCGTTGAAAAGTTTTCAAACCGTCTCCAGGCTTAATTTACACTCTGTATATGTGCATCATGTCTACTGGTCGCATTTGCTGTCCAATTTTCACCAAATTCGGTCCAAATGTTCCTTTTTAAATATCTTGGTCGAGCTCGTCAACCAGCAAAATCGGACTACCGGAACCCCCTTTGGGGAGCTTTTCACGATAATGACCTTAAAACAGTAAATTTCGTCCGAAATTTAAAATAAATATGTATTCTGTCATTATACTAAAAATTACGAAAAGTCGTTTCAAAGAAGTGGCCAAAGAATTGAAGTTTCGTTATAACAGCGTTATGAGTAGTCCGATTGAGTTGAAATTTAAAATGTGTTTCCCTTCATGATATGTAGTATAACATCCAGTAAAAAAAGACCGTAAGTCTTAGGCCGAAGGACGAAGTGAGGGTGTGAGCGGTGTTAACAGCTTTGTAACTCCTGTCGTAATAAAACATGAACATCTGAGGCCGAAGGCCGAAGCGAGGCTGTGAAGCTGAGGAGCCGAAGCGATCGAATTAGAGAAACAATTGCAAAGGAAAATCGATTTACTAACTCCAGTGGCACTATAGCGCTTAGCTGATTACAAGTTTTATCTCAACATTTCCTGTTGATTGGAATGCGGTTTAAGTTAAATACAAAGATAGGTAAGGATCACGGTCAGATTGGAGCATTAACGTCATAAAATGGGTAGTTCTGATGTTTAAAAGCAGTTGTAATTTATTCCAAACATTGCTTTAAATTAAAAACACAAATGTTGTTTACAAACTCAATAAGCTGCTTAGCGCTGGTGTAAATAAAGGTTGGTTCCACCTATGCCGACGAAAACTCTTAAAACCTATAATATTCATTTATTTAAAATTACATCAATGTTTTAAAGGGGTGACGCTTGTTTCTGTAAAATTTGAGTTTAATCATAACAAAATTTACTTTGCTAAAAAATAATTCTGCAGTTTGTAGGGGAAATAACGAAAAGGCTATAAAGGATAAAATAACAAAATTAACATATATTAAATTTCAATTTGTTGCCGGTATTTCCGGTATATGAGATATTCTTACTCTCACTTTTAAATTATTTAGAATAAACTATTTTTTCATAATACGTCTCACAAAAGTCCCGTGGAGTCAAGTCCGGATTTCATGCAGGACATGCTACAGAGCCACACCATTTATCATCCAGGAAGACTCTGTATCAAAACCATGATTGCGTTGAAAACCAAATGTTTCTTGTGTATTCAAAATAACAAAAAATTAACACAACTGTATGTAAACATAACTGTTTGAGTTACCAGGCGAAATGAGGCCATCCTAGTTTGTTAAATTCATTACAAACATGTTTTTACACATTTTTTACAGAAACTGCCCTACTATTTTATAAATACCCAGTATTTTCATTAAAATTAAAAATTTTAAACCGCCTCAATGGTACCATCCTAGTTTCTTAAATTCGTCTAAAAGTAGTTTCATAAAACCTTCTTTACAAAATTGAAACTGCTGTAGCATTACGAGTATTTTATTACGAAAATCCAGTATTAGTTGTTAAAATTAAAACATAAATTGACGCAAGGAAGTCAATCGTAAAATGTGTGTCAGTAAACAGCTGCGAAGAAAAGTTTTCTCATCAACTAAACCTCACAGTTTGGACAAACTAAACTAGTTAATTCCCCACAGAGTGAGAAAAACTCACTTCAAACAACTTCCATACTTTGATCGTTTGACTTTTGTCAATCTTAACTACTCTATCGTTACATAACATAACTATAAGTTAAGTCGTTTACAGTAATTCATTTTTACATTAAATAAAAATAATCTTTTTATTAAACCTCCCTTTGACTAAAGCTTAAAATGTCCATGCATGGTACAATCATTTATTGCCCATAAACTATCGTACGGTACAAAATAAACTTTTAATATATTTGTTTAAAATTTATTTATTTAATGTTGGTTGGTAATTTTTTATACTGGGTGTGGCAGAACGGACTGAGCAGTTTGACTGTATAATATCCTACCAGTTTCCATAAGAAGCTAATCCCTAATTTGAAGTAGGTGTTGGGTCAGCCGAATGTGTTAATTTCTGATGTTGAATGCACGGTTCAAGAATAATTTAGACGTAAAACACACCGTTTCTAATGTGTAAAGCGATGATAAAGACAATAAACATAAAGGTAAGAATGATTCTTCGCAGAAATCTCGGTAACCAAGGCTGGCTATTATTATTATCGCCTTCTTTTAGCCTAAGGAATTTTGTTCCAGAAGAGCTTTCTTATAAACCCATTTCGTAAAATAGTAGAGAAAGTTCCATAATATGCCAATTTCAAAACATTTTTATTGCTGTATGAGAGAAGTCTCTTAATAGAAATAGTCCTGAGGACACCCTGTTACATGCAAAATCAATGTGATGATGCCATGATGATTTATATTTATTTTCTTTAAATGCCTACACATTTGTTAATTGTAAAGTCTAACTTGTAGCTTTGTTATACCCAAAGTTTATATTCAAAGATTTATTACGGTTTGTAAATATTCTATACAACCTTTGTTGCTTTTATAAAATAAAATTAATTATGTTGTGTCATTTTGTACTCTGGGCATCACTTATTGACACGTTTATTGACGTGCTAAAGTTTCACTTTTATTCCTTGAGAAATAAATATTTACTTCCACCCAGGGAGAAAATGGACGTTAGCTGTTTTAATGAGTTTGTTCAGAATTTGTTTGAATAACCTTTGTAAATCAGTGAACAGTTCTTTATTACAGAACCAAATTAGACTAATGAGTTCAAAACAATGTTCACTTTGAGTTCCTTTAATGTATTACAAATATTTCATGGCATTTAATTCTTATTATTAACATTATTAACGTTCATTATTTGTCCCAAAAGTGTCTTTTTGATCCTCGCTCATTTAAAGTCCTCTGAGGCGCATTGGACGTCGTATCAACAAGTATCACTTTAGGACTTGCTGATGGAATATACTATTATACAATAATAGACTGGGACTCGTGGCGTGGTCCTGTAATCCAGCTTCATGGAGGTCAGGTTTTGAGGATGATATAGGTCTAAGGCGGCTCAGATAGTCTCAGTGATCATCTGATGATATCCGCATCAACTCCCACCATCGTTTAGACATATCAGACCATCACCTGCGTAGTTCGGAAGTCACGTTAAGCCGTTGGTCCTTGTATTTCCATTGGTCATTGGACTATTAATTAATGACCCATTCTAAGGAAGAGTCGGCCTTAGTTTGTAACAAGACTACACCTCATAGCTCATTACTACCACTCATCACACTCATCCTTCACCACATATTTGCCTTAAAATACCCTCATGAGAGTGGTCGGCATCTCAAATAGTGATATTGAATTGGTAAAGTCTCCCCGTGGAAAAGGTTCAACCAGAACTCTCTCTGGGGCATCACTTACCGAATCCCACGTAACAACCGGATGCGTTGAAGTCTGCGGACTGTTTGCACTCGTCCTTGCTGACTTGGAGCCACTCGTTGTCAGGTCTGAAGAAAAGTCCTTCAGCCACATCGTCCGTGTCCTTGTTCAGGAACTTGCGTCCTCCTTGCTTCAAGTGTTCTGTACCGATAAAACACAAGTTTCAAGGATTTTACTTGTTTATTTCTCAAGATACGACTAAGGTCTCACACTCGATGCCGCTTATAACATGGAGTTAAACAGCAAAAGATGTTTTAACAAGTACATTTACTTAAATTTGGAGATTTTTCCTCAGAAAGCATAGATTTATTAACACTGTTGCGTATAAACACAAACAATACACTATCAACATCAAAAGAAGTTTTTATTTCAAAATTTAAAAACTCGATGATAACATGGTATTTGAAATTTCAAAATTAAAGTTATGTGATCTAACGAAACTCGAAATTTTTGTTTCATACGCAGCAGGACTAATGGCTCTATGCTTACAGAGAAAAAGCTTTCACGTGTTAGTGGATTAAGTTAAACTAACACATTGCTTCTACATTTAAAATCCCAATCCTGTTTCAACGACGCTCCTGCCCTATCCATTAGCCTCTTATTTTGAGACTACCGAGGCAAGCACGAGATTAAAGACTTCGTCTAGTCTTTCTAGTTTTAATGGACATCTAACGTAAAGTGTCATCTGATATTTAAAAAAAGTTAACAATTTTAGAACACCGCAAAAGTTGTTGGATATGTACTGAACACGAACAACCTGAACACTGAACACTATATTGTCATTACAATCCATAACCGAACCTGTATCTGTACAATAGACGTTCAATGAATATACGATAATTACACCAGCATTTATAGCTAACTAAGGACTAAAAGACTTCAAATTTAGTTTAATTAAAGTGTTAGCTTTGCAATGGTGACGTATTCGACTGTCATCTAAAAAGATTTGTTAGTCATTAGCCTGCGAAAAACATAGCCTATGTCATCGGGAATCAATTTAATCGAACCACTGTGCACTGAAATATTTGAAACCGTGAGTCCAAGAACAATGGCTTTGGCATGGTTTTGTTAGTAAAACATGTTATGTACAATCAGTAGTACAATTCAGATAAAACTCACGCCTGTAACAATTTTCACTGAAAACGTGTTTTAATATGAAATTCCAGACATTATTTAAAGTGGGTTTATTGTATCCATATATCTTAGAACATTTCTAACGCTTCAATATTCAGGCAAGATTTGTCCCATAATACCACTGAATAACGTAAATATACCAAGTTTAAACCCCCAGAACGTGATAAATTTGTCGTGTAATAAATCTCTGAGGCGTACCAATCACATCAAAGAACCTCTTCGAGTTCAACGTGGGAGATGTCTCACTGTAACTGCCAATTTCCTCATATGATCTACCCACTTGTGTTTCTTTCCTTGTGAAGAATATGATATCGTACAACAAAGACAAGTTGTGTATATTTCAACGTACGATTTCCTTGTTGGGAGCCATGAATAACATCGTGTTTTCGGTGGATAAATATTGTTTCTTGTTTACCGGTTCGTAAATATAAGGTTAATTATAGTTTACGTTTTGATATCAGCCATTAATGATAACAAAAGAAGAAAATCTCATGGATAACAAAAACAGCCCAGTTCAAAATTCTCCTGTGATAAAATTGAGTTTTAAAGAAATTGTATTTAGTACTTTTTCTCATAATTTATAGTTTTATCCAAATGTTTTATTTATTAAACTTTTGTACCATATGTATACTGTAAGTTTAGATGTTTACTTTTTATTTTGTTTATGTTGAGGACCTGAAGATAATATCTTTGATATTGAAAGGCTTCGTCCAAAATGTTATTAAATATTGATTTTCAGAATTTCTTAATTAGTTTATTAACAATAATGTTATTGGACAATGAGAGTTATCTAGTTGAAAACGAGCTAATAACGAAAGTCAGATAATTTATGTCAACAAAAGAGTGTGCTCAGGAAAACTTTAATTTCCTCGTTTTTATTTATTGCATCACAAAATACTTGTTCTCAAAATATGCATAAAGGTCTCTGCCACGTTTTGTTTTTCTTGTGTATTTACTATACAGTATGAGTTTTGAGATACAAAGCTTAGAATAGGCTATTTAGTATGGCAGTAATTTTGAAATAAAAAGTGGTAACGATTTAATTTTTTGAATATTGGTCTTTGTTATTCCAACAAGCATGTACAGTTTTTATTCTCATACCTTTTAGTGAAACGTTTTAGTAAAAAACACAGACGTCTTTTTTTATTACCTTGACTACACGATGTGTTTTTTGTGTTTGATCCCACGATGTATGGACTCTTTATATTACTATTGTCAACTTTACAGAATAAAGAGTTTCAATACGTTCTTACCAGGAGAGACGAAGAGTAGAGTGGTGTACCAGAGGTCCATGCCGAAGTACTTTCCTTGGTCGTACATGGGGTTGCTGTCATAGTGGAAGTCGAAGGAATGACCTCCCTCACCAGCCTGCCTCATCACGTCGTCTTTCAAGAACTGTAATCACACGTAAAGAATTTGTGGGTTTGATCGAGCAATTTTTTGAATCAATTTAAAGGAATGATAGAAAATGTTGATAGCTGACTGAATTATTGAAGTGTTCTTAATTATTTCGCGCAATTGATATTTGCCAAATCGTTTTGGTTTTGTACTACCGAACTGGGAGACACAGAAAGGTAGTTCATGAATAATTACCCTCCCAGAAAGGCACTTTATCTTGATTAACAAATTCGTTCAAAGATGTCCTTGTGACTAATGTATTTAGACACGTCTCAAATCAATTCTGATCTCTAAAGCGTTCAATAGCACAAATGAGTTTATGGCATTCAATTGGGAGACCCTAAGATTGGCTGACGTGGTAATTTGGACTAGACGAGACCCTGAGATTTGGACTAGTGGTTACGTTCGAATCAATGGGCAATAGTGAATGTAAAAATTGTATGTATGAATGGGAGATCGATATCAGAACAAAAGCCACCTTTTGTCAAAAAATCACTGAAGTTGATTTTTGTTATTAAATTAACAAGTATTTATATATACGGGGTGAGTATTAAATGCCTCCCTCCCACCTTAACTTTTGAAAAAGGAGATATTTCTTAAAACGTTTGGGGAATGTTTTCACAGGATTCCTTGATTTTGTTTTGGCGTTATTGAGTCACCCACCCCAGCCAAAATCCGAGGGGAGGGCCCCCAAATCTTTAAAATATTTTGGGGCTCTCCCCACGGATTTTGATTAGGGGTGGGTGACGCAAAGTACGTCAAAACAAACTTCAGAAACCTATAAAAACATTCCCCAAAAGGTTTTAAACATTGTTCCTTTTTTAAAGTTAAGGTGGGGGGTATTTAAATTTCACCCTCTACAATGTAGTGTGAGTGTTATGCGAAGAATAAAGTAGTTTAGAGAATAAATTTAAAATTGTTTTTATCAATCGTGAAGTTAAGATACGGAGTTCTGTTCAAAGCTTTACACAAGGTAGCTTGTGAATCATGTAAACTGATACGAAGTTATTGCTATCACCCAATCTAGGACATGGCTATCTAATTGAAATATGAAGAAAAATAGGTGAATACAGCAGAAAATAAGTGATGATGCCTACGATAATAGACCCTCGGCGGGTTGGTATCGCACGCGTCTCCGGTGGTGTGGGTTCGATTCCCGCAGTCACTACAGCCTTTATTGACGTTGCGATCAAGATAAAGCTAGGTAGAGAGGGCTTTAAGTTCCAAATTCACCTAGTTAAAAAGGCCGCCTTAGTTTTTTTTAATTTAGTTAAATCGTGAAGTTGATTTTTAATATGTAATCAATTCTTTGGGTGAATGATAAAGCCGGGCCTTGTATATTCAGCAAATTGGAAACAATATTTACGTCGAACAAAACTGTAAACAGGAAACTATAACGTAAACTCGAGGGAAACGTGATATTTTCGTCAATTAATTAAACTTTAGCTAACAAACAGAAATATCAAAACAAGCAATGTGTAGCTAGAAAAATGCAATCTATGTATAATTTAAATAGTTCTCGTTTTTAACGGTAAGTTAGTAGTTTGAATGCTTTGACACTGCACTACGTTGTGTTACTCATGTTTTTCAAAGATACGCTACCTTGATTTAATTATGAAAGATGCAAGGTTTCAAATAATAATCTCGTATTTCCATACATATTTCAATCTGCATTCCAAATTAGTGCAAAATATGTCCACTTGCACACTTCCAGATTTCTTTCAAACATATAAAAATTACAATTCCGCATCTCGTTCATTCGAATTATGTTTGAGGTCGATGTTAAATGCATTCGCATTACGCAAGAAGCAATCACGCTCAATTTAGTTGCTTGATGAGCTATTAACAGCTGATCTCATTAAAGTGGAATTTTCGTTGGATGGCACTTAAACATTGGTTTTTAATCAAACCGTATGAATAACACAATTTCTAGTAACTACAAACTAAATCCCAATTAGCTTAGAAGATATGTTTGATTCGACGCACTTTACTGTTTCACTGCACCTTCCTAGAAGCTTTTATTGGCTTTAACCAAAGTCCTTTATAAATTACACTTAATTCTAACCGGTTTTAGCGTTCGATTGCAAACTAATAACAACCAAAGTTGTGTTTAACGAATGTAGCCTTGGTACCAAAGTTGTGTTTAACGAATGTAGCCTTGGTACCAAAGTTGTACCCGAGGAAACTAGTGTACACGAGTAGTTTAAATGGTTGTGGCTTCATCCAATCTAGGTCAAGACTGCCATCAAGAATATTGGAGATAAATAGGTCGGAGTATTTAGCTTGGAAACTACGAACTATAATTAGTCTAAACAATTAATAATGAGAACGAAAGTAAAAAAAACTAATGATTGTTACTCACGATGACAACAATAATTATTATTGTTATCATTATTGTTATTTGATGGGTATTTTAAGGCAAATATGTGGTGAAGGATGAGTGTGATGAGTGGTAGTAATGAGTTATGAGGTGTAGTCTTGTTACAAACTAAGGCCGACTCTTCCTTAGAATGGGTCATTAATTAATAGCCCAATGGCCAATGGAAATACAAGAACCAACGGCTTTACGTGACTTCCGAACCACGCAGGTGATGGTCTGATATGTCTAAACGATGGTGGGAGTTGATGGAAGCTGGATTACAGGACCACGCCACGAGTCCCAGTCTAAGCAAGAGTGTAAATAAGCAGTCAGCTGTTTTATATGAAGCAAAACACAAAATTGTAGTCTTAAAACACTCTTAAAAAAGCTTTACACTCCCAATTAAGAATTTATGAAACATGAAAATATATTTTGGGAGTACTTCTAAGTGTTTACACACCCATTTAGGAGTCTAACTGCTTTTCTGAAACAGGGTCCGTGAAGTTAGGTTATGTGAAATTAGGTAAGTTATATTTGACCAAGCGTCACCGTTTCCGGTCTCCAGAAGCTCTTCCGGTACTTTCCAAACTTTTGAACTCCACTGTAAGTTGTAGTGTAGTCCACGTAGACTGCACGTGTCGCAGATTTTTCTTGCTGACTTCGACTATTGATTGTTCTCATGGTTTAGAATGATTGTTCTGAGAAGGTCTAAGGGCTACTGTTACACCATGAGAAAGGAAGTTGTCCAGACGAGCGGGTGCTGGTTTCTGGTATCGGAGATGGATCGGTAGAGCGTATGAGCTTGGGAAAGGATGAAAGTAGTTTTAGTAAAATATTAATATGGGAAAATGAAGAAATCAAGAAAAGTTGTAGCTTGTAGTTACACCACTCACCGACATCCTGATGCCAGCGATGTAGCCGTGCTTGTCAAACAGAAGCATAACTCTGGGGTCCTCTTGTTGTGAGTAGATGTCCACATTCAGGGTCTTGTCCTCGTCTATCTTGATCCACTGTCCTTTGGCAGTAGCTTCCTTCACTGACCAAGGCATGTCGTAGTAGCCCTTGCCCGACTCCGGTCTGGCGTACGTCACTAAAGGCATAGTTACAATGCAGTCATTGGAGTAAGTTGAAAGTTTTTGTTGTTGTAACTTTCGACGGAAATATTCTAAAAGATATCAAAGGTTAGGGCTGCGCAGCTGAAAACGCCGCCGTTGTACTCAATGTTACTGTGAGTGTCGGCAATTTTGTTTCGTGTCCCATAAGAACAATGTAAAAACAATCATTTTCTTAAGACACCTCACGCCTACAATTTTGATCGGATCTTTTTCAAATTGGTTTATTTTAAGGATAATAATGAACTGCAGTGATTCCTCTGACAACTTTTTTGAAAATTTTATTATTTTACCAGTATAATCAAAAATTCAAATTTAAAAATGCTTTGATTTTTTAATTACAGTATTGTCACGATTTTATAAATGAGAAAATGGACATTCGACTCAGCAGAGCCACTAAAACATTTAATGCACTTTAAATTAAAGTGTATTTCATAAAAATCTTATAAAAACTGTAAGTGTGAGGTGTTACAAGAAAATGCATGTTTTTACATTGGCTGTGTTCGTACTGCAGGTTAGTATATTTTTCGGGGGTCGGAAGCCGGCTTTTTATTCATCGGCCGAGACAACCCTTATTTAATAATTCAAAAACTACAGTAGTTTAAGACTTCTACAAGCCCATTCACAAGTGGAATCTCAAAAATGTTACTCAATCTGCCGTAATTTCCACATAAATTCTGTTTTACGTCATGTAATACGAATTAAAAAATGAAAGAGACCATTATTAAACTGTACATATTTTTACCACCTGTATTCTTTCCTTTGAGCGTAATCATGATCACAATCATGAATAAACCCTAATGTATTGGTGAGTAAACTGTATTGATATCCTTGAGAATGATAAAATATTGTTCAACTCAAATCAAAAATGTTTTACAGGTGTATGATTTACTTTCAACAATGTAACTTTGTACCTCCAAGGACTTTTTACAAAATCAACTCATCTATTTCGAATTTTCGTGCCCTTGACATGCAAAAAGACCAACACGTTGCGCGGGAGAGACGTACAAACTGCTTGTTTATTGCAGAATAGTGGGGAATCTCATTTCACCTGATCGTAATTCAACAAATGACGCACGTGTGCAGCAGGGTTTCAAGACACACACTGCTCCGGAATCGACAAACATTCAAACACTGAATGTTTCCCTCTCAAACAGCTGAATACACCTACACCCCTATACACGTGCTCGATTTGGCGAGAGCTTTGCCAATAGTTATTAGTTTCTATTTCCCTGATTGGCTGAATCTGAGCTACTTGCTGTGTGCTATCTTGTTGGTGGCAGGGCTGCCAACCATCCATTGGAGCAGGGATGCCAATTGTTGATGTTTATTTTATTTTATTTCTCATTTAGCCTATTGTGACACTATCAAAAAAGACTTTTTCAGAACTGGTTGCCAGCTTCTAGATAGTTTGATGATGTCTTCTTTGTTGAAATTATTATCATTTTTATTTATTTCAATGGGTTTTCCTGATGACACCTGGGTAATAATGTAAAACTTTTGCCACCACTTTGGCTTTGTTAAATTCTACTGCATGTTTCGTGTTGTAACTATATGACTTACTTTTCAACGTCTTCATGATTTGTGCGTTTGATGTTTTTGAACTCTTGTTGAAATTAATCACTTAGCCTCGCTAATATACTACGAGCAGCAACTGCGAGGAATTGCATGAACTCTCGGCGTGCACAATGGTAGAAACCAGATGCTAACAACACGACAAATGCAGTAGAACTTGACAAAGCCAAAGTATTGGAAAATCTTTTACATTAATACCCATAGTCATCCGAGAAACCTTTGAAATAATTAAAAAATTGTGAAAACATCAACATAGAAGACAGCCTGCATTAAACTGTCCAGGAGCTGGCAACCAGTCCTGAAAAAGTATTTTCAATAGTGTCACAGTGAATGAGAACATCGACAGTTGGCATCCCTGCTCAATGGACGGGTGGCAGCCCTGCGACCAACAGGATAGCAGACAACAAGTAGCTTAGTTCCAGCCAATCAGTGACTGAAGGTGGTACTCTACAGCAAGACATAAATACTTTAATCTAATTATCATGATATTTTCACGCGGTGTGAACCGGAAGAACTAGATCATAGCGCAAAAGCCTGAGAGTTAAGTAAGGCACCTTGAATGTGTATATCAAGCTTAATCTATATCGGATCATAAAATTAATATATCCGATATTTATTTCCGATATTATTATCCATTTTATTTATGATAGCATAAAACCTCATTTAAGGAACCCCTTTCCACGAAAATGGCATTTCCGGAGGACCGATTTTCCTAAATAATAAACTCTAGATATTTACAACAACAAAAAAATCGCAACAAATTTCGTGAAAACTGGGAAAGAGTGGTCACAGAGGTCAAAAGGCCACTTCTGGTGTAATATTTACCCCTTTCTGGAAGTTATTATACTTATACTTTGATTTGAGACACCGACCACTCCTAGAGGGTATTTTAAGGTGAATATGGGATGAAGGGTGAGTGTGTTGACTGTTTTTGATGGATTATGAGGTGTAGTCTTGTTACAAACTAGGGCCAACTGTTCCCCAGATCGGGTCATTAATTAATAGCCCGAATTAATTCACTGTCGCCCTTGTGTCAACACGTCGGCTATGTTTTTATTTGTACAAAAGTTTATATATTCATAATATAAAAGTCTTATAAACTTACCTTTGAAAGCATCCCATTCCGCACCTGGAACGAAATAGCGCTTCATTATTTATGAGTTTAATGTGTGAAACAAATGAATTTTACAAATTCTTTCCTGTCCTTTCCTAACCTCAAGACGATGATTACTTGTTAAAAACGTTCACCATGAAACGTATGTGACAAAATGACAACAATCAACAGTTTAATCTTTACATACTTTAAATTGCAAATTAAATGCACTCACTCTGTTGAGCGGATGAGCTATTGAACAAACATTGTGAAATCAACTGTGGAAAGAGAAAGTTGTTCTTTGTTACTAACCTCCTCCACCACACACCACCCTTAGAACATTTTGTGTTCTCAGGCAATCAAACTTCAATAACATTTCATCCTTCAAACAAAAGATGATTGCGCGTATTTCTTACACAAGGGAAGAGCACTTTGATTTTGAGAGATAAGTTAATCTACTGGAAAATTATTGTTTCTTTTAAATAGAGCAACTGATCCGCTTAGGCGGTTATCTTTATTCGGTTCATTCTTTTTTTAATGAGATTGTAGCTTCCGGGAATCAAAATAATGAAAGTAAACTTTCTTAAATTAGAGATCGCTTTTCTTCAACGGAGATCCAAAGTCAACCTTGCAGCTTGATTTAAACCAGACTTTAATTAATTTTCTGCTTCCTGAAAATTATCATTTTTACCTTGACCTTTATTGATTTGAACTTTATTTTAAGACAACTTGAACGAACTATACTCAATATCTGGTGTTTTTTAGTACGTCTTGCGTATCTCCTTTAATAGGGCACAGTACCTTACGGCCATTTTGTTTTATGTCCCATAAGACGAATATAAAAACTATGAATTTGAAATCATAGTGCGGACGTTTTTCATCATTAGTGAACCAGAAGAACACGACGTTTTGGTATCTGAAATCTGATTCCATCATCAGGTGAAATCAGCCAACTGGCACACTGGTCCGCTTACGCTGATTACCTTATGTTTTGTGCTGTGTTTTACGTTACTTTTCACCTGATGACGGGATCAGACTGCAAGTTCCGAATCGTCGTGTTCCTATTGCTCATGGAAATCGTCCACAACAATATTTCAAATTCAGAAATCCTGTTTAATTAAAAGTATGTTTGTTTTGAAAAGAGGTTAGGTCTGAAACAAATGTGGTGTAAACATGCTTATTCAAGTTCAACTAGAATGGAATACACTTTATTGGTGATTCTCTCTGTGGAACCCGCTAACCGTTTTGCTTTTTACACATCATTTGGTTCGATAAGTCACAGGTCAAAGGATCATTGCCTTTCTTTCTACACAAAGAAACACTTAAATGAACGGGCTATTTAAACCAAATATCGCTTCAAGACAACCTTTACTACCAGTATTTGAGAAATCCTTAACCCATAAAGATTTACCCGCGGGAATCAAATAAACCGAGAAATATTTTCTAACATGTTAAATGAAGCATGTTCGGACCCACGTTTACAGGAACTTGTTACTGTGGAGTTTTCCAGAAGAAATCCCTCTGTAATATAATGCAACCTATTTCAGCACAACCCTTCATATACAGGGTGGTTATAATTTTGTGGACACTTTTTGGCATTCTGTGAGTGAATGGCCAGCTGACTCAAAAACGTGGAGGGTGTTTTATAGATAGCAAATTTAAAACAGTTTTATTACTGACAAAGGACAAAAATTACTGGAACTAACTTTTACAAGTACAGTACTGTAATGTTACAAGGAAACTAAACCATTTCCACTTTCTCTAAGTGGTTGGCAAGGTTTGTAATATAAATTCAACCTCAAACTATGTTTTCATGTCTCAGTCATGCTTCCAATAACTTCTCAACTGAGGTAAGATATTACGCAACTACCTAAATTACACGTTTCCTGGCCTTTGAATCGGACGAAATGGTCCAATATCTTAGACCTTCACGTTTCCCAGACATTACCTCTTGGACTTTTTTGGGTTATGTCAAGGACAGAGTGGTCACAAAACATTGAGGAACTTGAGAGAAGCGTTCGAGAGGTTATTGGAAGCATAACTCCTGCAATGAACGTAAGAGAAGAGTTTGAGAGGTTATTGGAAGCATAACTCCTGCAATGAACGTAAGAGAAGAGTTTGAGAGGTTATTGAAACCATAACTCAGTGCTCAGAAAAATGTGGTATGAGGTTGAACTTTTGACTACAAACTTTGCGTGCACACCATGGAGATAAAGTGGAAATGGTTTAGTTTCGTGGTAAAACTACTTGTAAAAAATTATTACCAGTATTGTGTTTCCTTTTATTAGTAATAAATCTGTTAAAAATCTGCTGCCTAATAAAACAACTCCAACGTTTTTGAGTCAATTGGCTCACACATTCCCAAAATATCAGAACGTTTATTGTGTAGTCTTTTCAGCATAAACAGTGTGAAAGATTTGGACACAGACTTAACTTCGTTATTTCTTATAAAGTCATGTACCTTTAACCCACTGTCAGAATAGAATGGGGTATCTTTGTATTCCACGTGAATAATATTGTCAGATTTGTCATTTAGATTTGTAACGGATATGAGCCAAATCACTTCAAAAAACAAACTGAATGTTTGCAATTAGCATGAGAGATAGTGGCAGTATTTGATCTGCTAATTTATGTGTGTAAATAAAAGGCTACGACCCAAAACTAATGGGTCCAGAAAATACAATTTTTTAGATACTTCACAGTTTATTAACTCCAATCATATTAGTACAAGTAACTCACAAACCTGATCCCCAAAATATCATAAAGAATGAAAGTACATTTTATGTGATTGATAACTTAGTATAGTCATACTTAATGAGACCACAAGTGAAATGGCACAATCACATAGTCCGTCAATCTTTTCAAATCGACAGTAATTTTGCGAAATTGTCCCAATCTTAATATGCAAATAATTTATATGCCTTGTGTGTCCAATCTTCAGTGAGTATAGAGTTGGAAATAGTAGCCTTAACGTAAAAAGATGAATACAGCTGTTTATTGATAATCATTTTTGTTTAGAAAATTGTGTTGACAATTTATCACTGGTAAGACAAGGTCAATTTCGTAACTATACAATTATATGTGCAATTAATACTATACGTTATACTAAATACAAGTATTTATAAATTCACCTAAAGAATAAAATGGATGGTTTATGAGGCAACGTTTCAGTTGTTTTCCAAACAAAACAAAGTAGTACCATGAACGTTTGCCCTCACAGACAGGAGTTCATTTCGTCAACAGGCTTCCAAATTCAATAAAAAGTGCTCATATGCCTACGGCATTTAAAACTCGCTTAAAACGTTTTGGTCGCAGAAGCGTTTTACAGCGTTGATGAGTTTTTGGCACACAATTGGGAAATCTGGTCAAAGAGCTAGGAGGAACAATTCGTATGAATGAAGATGAATGAGTGCACACAATGTATGTTTGAAAGAGTTCTCGATGTTTGAGGGAATGGAAGATTTTAGCTACACATCCTAAATGACGATTGCCATGCATTGTAGAAATGTTTATGCAATAAACCATTGATTGATTGAGTAGTTAGATGATCTACTGGGAATTTGTTGTATAAATTTTCCCCAACCTGAAGAGAAAATGTGTTAAACATTTCAATGCGATGAGATTTAAAATGCACCATACTCCTATTGCGATTTTCTTAGTTATAAGAAGAGGCATTGGAATTTTGGAAAATCATAAATGAACGTTTCAAATATGAAAATGAAAGTACTGTAATGGTTAAAAAGCGTCACAACATGTCTGTTGAATCGTAACCCAAAAAAGCGTTATAATTGCCATTTTTTGTTTAGGGAAAATTCATAATATTTCAGATTTAGCACGGTTTTTCAATTTCAAACCTCTAATAATGTGCCATATTGAGTCTAAGGATGTATAAATGTGAAAGTTGTTCTTAAAACATCTGGTATATAATTTTATTTTTGTAATTAAAAGATATGATTATTATAATCTAATTGTTGTACTAAGTATAATAATTTAAATCCTAGAAAAATCCCGTAATATTTATCCTGTATTAATTATTGTATGTTTTAAATATCCTGTGTTTAAAATCCTGGGCCGTGTTTCCAATTCCAGCTTAGGCGGAGATAAACTAATCTCCAGTTAAGCGCTTTACTATCAGTCTGCATTGTTTACATTTTCACACACCTTTCAATACCACTAATTTATGAAATTATTGAAGGCATTAAAGTAAATAAAACTGTACTCTGCCGTTCTTTAATACAATTAACACCCATTAATACTGTTAAAATGCAAAGTCAAAACAAAATAAATCTTAATCTAAACAATGTTTCTGCGTTTTATTAGTTAACCTTTTAATAATCCGTAATCTCAGATTAAGCGTGAATTGAAAAAAAACTCCTTAAACGCTTGGGTGAAACTCCGTGACAGGTACAAAAATAACAGAATAAATAAGTACGGCATAACAAAGATACAAAGAAAGTACTACAGATTGAACAAACCTGCAGAGAGAGACGCCAGCGCGAGCAGCAAGCCGATGTAACTGTTCATGGTGGATTGGAAAGTGACGTGGAGAGTATTGTGTTTAAATATACTCAGTGAGGAAGCAAGCCAGAGGCAAACAAACAAACATCGTTAGCAATTGACTTTATCTCAGTTTGTTGTTGACATGATGGCCAAAGTCACGGGTTTCGGCAATGTTTGTCTAAACGACAGCATCTGTTTGTTCGGAATGTGCTCCCAAATATATCATCCGGAAACTGATTCTGTCAGATGATATTAAGTAGGAAATGGGGTTGTGCATAATGTCACCGAATCGAACAAAACGTAGAGAAAAACGGAAAACAGTTTTGAGTGTCTAAATACCTACTCAGTTAAACGGCTGACGTTTTATAAACAGGGAGAGTTAATTCAAGTTGGAAAACAAACAATAAATGTTTTATTTGCTGGGTGAGGCCTTTCAGAAACGATGTTTCTATCTTCGGACCATACACCAACTGAAGGTTGTAACAAAAATAATAATATTTACAAAGAAACATATGGAAAATAAAATTTTAAAGTTAAATGAATAATTCTAAAGTATATGTATAAAACTGGTGAGTTGTGTAGTACGCCTGGTTCATTGTTCACGGGGTCTTGATGATTTTTTCAATAAAAAGTGTTTCGTACGCATCTAAATTTTGTGAATTTTGAACTTCTTTCAATACTTTTATGTTTGAGAAACTATGATTAATTTGTAGTGAATGTATTGTAAAACATTGATTGCTGATTTTTCTTCTTGGCAGTATTTTAAATTGGGTTTGTGGTCTGTTAAACGGGCTTTTAATTTTCTTTTAGTTTGTCCAATATACGTATTTCATATCACAGTTATCACATAAAGTGTCAATGATCAAAAGTCATCCTAGATGAAAAATAGTAGGGGAGGCCTGTAGCATGGCCTACGGAGCTCGGACTTGACTACACGTAATTTTCCTTGTAGATATTATCAAACATTCTAGAATTAAGATACGCGTGTATTAACTATTTATGGGTCATATCAAAATGTATTAATATTTTAAATGAAACGTCTTAATATCAAGATTTTCATGACATACATTTTGAAACTTTTTTGTTGTTATTGTTGAAATTGAAAGGTGTTTACAGACGGATGATGATCATTTGTAGACATTTTTTAAGCTACGTCTGTTGGTAATAAAATAGAATGAAATGCATATATTCGATACCGAAATTTTCTGGTATCTTCATCAGTCAACAAGAAAAATAATAATGAAGATACCAGAAAATTTCGGTATCGAAATATATTGCATTTTTAAATGTATACATTTTATTACCAATAGACGTAGCCTAAAATGCCTACAAATGATTGTTATTGTTTACTTAACAACCATTATGTTATGAAATCCCTGTATACTATACTGAAAAGCTCTGCCCAGACAAATAGGTAGACGATTTTCCAAGCTTTTGGCACGTGTAATAATTAACTTTGACCTTACATTGAGGTCAAGCTCAAGCACTAAATGCTCGGCCTGAAAAGCGTCAGCCGTTCTAAATTTACATAATCCAACAAGCGCACGAAACAAAGATGTGGATTAAAGTATATCCTGCAATTTACTTGGAGATTTCCTGAACTAGTTACAAATCATGTCACGTTTCCCATCAGTTCTGCTGATATACTGCTTTGAGGTAGATATTTGTCTAAAAACCGGTATAATTCACCTGTTTCTGCTAATATGAAATTCAATCGTCAGTATAACTGATAAAAAATCCACAGCAGCATAAAAAAACAAAAGTCATGCATGACTAATGCGAAATAGCAGTATTGTAGTAGAAATGCTCTATTAAATATGTTTTAAATATTTTAATTTATTCATTAGAGTGTAAAACATAGTTTAACTATCCTAGTTGGAACTGGCATAATTATAAAACTAGACCACGCTTCAATGTAATTCTTTTTATTTGTATTAATTGGATGAGAATTTTGATGTTTGAACAATCGAATGTGAAATCATTACGCAAAAACGTTAATGAGACAATGTAAATACTCAGCCACCCAATATTGCATCATTATTTACTAAAGATCTTTCGTTCAGCTATTAAAATTAATATAAAAATGTTTCGTATAAAATTAATGTTGCCTACGTATAGCGGTTGTTCAAACAAACTGACGAGTATATTCAAATTAAGTCTGGAAAATTCGTTTTTCCTTTCCGTCCAAACTTTCAGTCTACCTAAATATGCACACTCAAATTTTGAAAATAATATTAGGAGAAAATAAGACAGAAATAAAAATATTTATATTGTAATCTACGCAAATAAAATATTCTAAATGTAATATGAAGAAACATCAACTATAAAATGAGGTTTGGGGCTAACATTAGACGAAGTTCAATGTGATTACCAAAAGATTACTAAGACAAAACGTTCAAATTCGAACGGATCAGTTTTAAATAAATAAACATGTTTAATAACGGTCTTATTTGAACCATATGAACAAAAAACATGAAATAAATTCAAACATATGAAATTGGTATAATGTGCTAACATTGATTTCGTATTCGATAACCACTATCCACAGTAAAATTCCCATTGTAGATTGTTTCGTATCTTCAACGGTAAAGCCATATAAACTGCGAAATATTAAGTGTTTATTAAGATCAATATTAGGTGGGTGGATCAAGGGTAAATAGGAATAAAGGCAGAGATAACCAAGGTAAATAGAAAGAAGTTTATTTACCTCTTTCTCGGTTATGTACATTGGACGTAACGGACATATTGGAATATTAGTTATAAGATGGTGGGATTGAATGCTTCAGAACAGTATTTGTTATATAACCATCATGTATTATAAGCAACGTGACTTCAATCTATTTTAAACCTTGTATATTATTTTATATTTTCACATCTTCATAGCTAGACTGGAATACTAAATCAACACTGCGGTAAACGTTTGGGTAAAGCCACGTTCAAATATAATTTAAAGAAAACAAGTAGTTTCGCTTGACAATAATCTAGTTCTTCCGGTTCACACAGCGTCAAAACATCATTATAATTGGTGAAGAAATCTGCCATGAATATCTAATTAAAATTATCGATGTAAAGGTCTATGTACGTAGAAAACATTGGTGAAGATTTGTTTGAAAAATATTAACCCGTTTCAAAATGGCGGCCAAAAACGTAGTTCAAAGAGTGAATTTTACAGAATTATGTAAGTTTCAAAAAAATAATGGTGAATCATGATTAAAACTTGGCTTTCAAAGCTCGACGTAGCAATTTTGATTTCTTCAACTGTGTTAAAAACATGTTTGTTATGCACTAAAACAGCTGTTTTGCTCACATATACGAGTGATAAATAGTATGAGCTAGTGTTTATTTATAAGTATTTGCCTATATTATGGTTAAGGTAAGTCATGAATTAATTCTCATTAAAACGGAATTGTCTTTCGGTAGTGGTCAAAATACGGCTTGTATTAATTATTACGTAACATTAATTAGTGAAATAGAAGGTTGATAGAAATGAAATCAAGTTTAAATATCAATAAAACGCTATTATAAACTTGGCTACGTATTGTCTTTCTTAAATCGTTTATGTTTGCTTACAAGTTAATTTCTTCCTTATTTATACTTTTCCTTAGTGTTTTAAAGTAGTTTTCAATCATAACATCAATTATAGTATTAGTATATGATATAATATAGTATTAGAGGTGTACTATAGTACTTGTACGCTGATGATCCGCAGTTGCACAATTCATATGAGCCAAAACATGGAATTCACCATTTACTTAATTAACTCTGATCTTCTAGTAATAATCAAAAGGTCTACGAATAATGGTTTGGAACTGAATGTGAGTAAAAGCACAGCCCCGAGAGAATTACAGACCTTAAGAGGCCATGGAAAAACAATTTGTGAGCTTTAGCGTTTGCAACAAAGGAAAAGCTTTAGGTCTTTTGTCAAACAATCACTTAACGTTTACAGATCGTGTCTCTCACACAATTTAGAGATCTATTGAGACGACTAAAACCCTGTACAGCTTTAGAAGTTTTTTCCAGAGTGTTCAAACATTAATTAGACCAATTCCTCATTACTTTATCACTGGTTTCCTGTTCATGGCGAAACTATATCAAAAGAGGATTAGGCGAGAATACGAAACTCCGTGACAAGAGTTATTTCCAGCCTGGAGCGCTTTGATCATGTATTCTCTTTCTGAGAGGAAATCCAAATGTTTCCAATGAAAGAAATGTTCAGGATGTTTAGCAGCTGTGGCTCTCAACGACCTGAGGGAGAGGCTTTATTATTCCAGTTGGGGGTTGCTCAAAGGTATAATCGTCATGGTGGAGCGCTGCGCTTTCCCAGAGGGGCGAGTGAATTTGGGAGGAAAATACTTTTCTTTTTTGACCTACAGTTTTAAAATGACTTTAAAATGAAACCCAATCTCTAAATAGCCTTAAAAAAGTAGTCACCAACTAGTTTGTAGTTAAGTAAATATCACATGTAAAGTTGTTTCGAATTAACGAAGGATACGGCTTAAATAAATAAATAAATAGGCCTTTATTACAGCGTCTCTCAGTATAAGTACTGTTTTACAGATCAACTTAAGTCAGTCTTAAACCTATCTTAGTCTAGTTATACAATACAAAACAAAAAAGCTATACTACGTACTAATTAAATACTAGGCTATTTAAAAGATCTTTGTTGCCCTACGTGCCTTAGGCACAAGTTTTGAGTAAGGGGAGTTCGTTGTACAACTTTGGGCCGAAGTATGAGAAACTATTCCTCCTCACCTCTCGATTGACTTTTTCGGATGAAGTTGTCCTCCATGGCGGGTTCTCCGCTGTGAGACCTCATCCCGAGAGAGAGCCTCTCACAAAGGTACTGGGGCTCTTGCTGAACTAGAGCCTTTGTGAATCATGCAACATGTCATGATCCTGCAAACAGTCTTCATCCCCACTATCTCTGCAGCATCTCTAAACGGAGAGCATGGTCGAATCGCTTCAGACTAAAATAAACGAATTGCAGAGTTCTGCAACTTTCAATGCGCTCCATGTCTCTTTTTAAGAGGATGTTCCCATAAGCTGGCAGAAAGTAGGTGAATACCGACAGGATCAGTGACAGCATGATCGGTATCTTTGCTGACTCAGGTAACACTTCTGAACCTGTACAGTCCTCTCAATCTTCTGAGCAAGTCAGGGTGGTCTTGACCTTTCTTCTATTGCCTTGAGCGTCTAACACTGCCAAGAGCCTTACTTAAAAACCTCAAAACTTCAAGTAAAGGGAATTCCTGCATCCTCCGTTGTACTGAATGGTGTGGGACATTATTACCAGAGCACCTCCAGCATTCCTCTCTGTCCTTAAAGATGATTCCTTGAGATAATCACCACTTGAGATATTCATTTGTGAGAAATGTTAAGGAGCAGTACTGAGACCAGAGATCGAAATTGTAAACAATGATTGAAAACACGTGAGGAAAAACAGCTATTCCAATTCCGACACAATCACCAGAATGTTATTGCTGTTCAATGCTAAGGGCGAAGAATAAGGGTCTGAAAGAGAGGGAAAACACTACAACCAAACACCGATTGATACAACCGGATTTTCAGCAGAATCATATCCTAAGCTAAACTGAGAGAAAATAGCACGGGTTGTACAGACAAAACCTTTTATTATATGAAAAAAGCTCAGGCCAACTTAAAAATACAAGCTTAAGAACCATGAAAGAAACGTCTATAGGTATGTGGCAAAATGCTGGGGCCGAAAGGAGAGCACTAGAACAAGTATACAGAACATGTATGAAGAGAAATCATTATGTGATAAAATATGGAAGCCGCAGTTTAAAGTTCAAGTGGGCTAAATAGTGACTTCAAAATATTACCACCTTAAATTCTTTCTGTAAATCAACTCGTACGCATGCTGCACTACTAATAAATGTATCCATGTTTAAAGGAAAGGAAATCGCGCCACATTAATGAAGGTAATTAAAGAGGTCACCAGATAGAGCCCCAGCGGCGTTTTTACGGGAGAAAGATAAGTTTTGCAAACAGAGTTTTAAGTAGGATAATGTGGTAAACAAAGAAGCAAAGACCCATTAATTCTGCAGCTTTTAAAAGCAAAAACGTAAAACCTCTGCCACATAACATATTTATTACAACATTTCGCGTTCTAAGTTCTAATAATCTTTTTGTTTTATTTCGGAATTAAATATTAATTTGTTGACGAAAATACAGATTTTGGAGTTTTTGCAGCATCCCACATAGTACTATGCTTCCAGAGAATAAGTTTGTATATTTAAGTACATCAACCTAATAATTAAAACACATGTTATAAGCTGTGCCCAGAGTGACTCACGTTCGCTCTATCCAGCCACCTCTTAAACATCTACAAATTATGGAATAAAACCATTATGTGTTTGTTGTTCCAGGTGTTCAACAAGGACGGCTGGTGCCAAGGCCTGGTGTACCTTAGCTCTGTGTGTAGTTTCCTCAGTGTGTGGCTCATTGTGGCCTTCACTGTAGAGAGGTTCATAGCAGTTCAATATCCACTACACAGACCCCACATGTGCACTGTGGCCAGAGCCAAGACCATCGTCTTCTGCCTCACTATTGTGAGTAAATACTACACAAAGTACAGACAGCGCCAATTAGCCATTAATCGCGGAGAGGAGAGTTTAAACAGCTGTGACGTAGCTCCCCACCACTCACCGGTACACTTTCCCCTCACGCGGCTCAGTACAGTCCGTTCCAACAGAATCCAAGATGGCGATTTGTTTACAAACAGTTTCTCACATAAATAGTTAAAGGTTACAACTTTTAATTATTTGAACACATTTTGTTTTATTACTTTTAAAAGTTGTTTTACATCAAGTTTTAAACCTAAATCCAAACTTATGTTTAAAAACTTCGGTTATGTTATGTTTATTTGTTTTGACAGTGACACCTCATGTTTATTTGTGTACTTGGCGGAGTGGAAGGGAAGAGTGATCTACGCGCATGCGCAAGTCACGCTTTATGCTAGTTGGCGCTAACTGTACGTGATTTACCTGTGAGTCAATACTTGATTTATTCAGTCATTTGACTGCACGTTATTGTGCCGGTGACTACCACTGGTGAGATGAAACCTAATAAAATGTGTCTTCGTGTTATTGGCTTAAATCACTAAATCACTATTTGAGATGGCGACCACTCTCATGAGGGTATTTTAAGGCAAATATGTGGTGAAGGATGAGTGTGATGAGTGGTTACTTACTTTATACGTGTCTAATAAGTGAGTAGGAGTGGGAGGTAATATGAGTTTTTATTGAGAATGGTAGATGGTTTGTTAAGGTTTTTGTCGTTGTCCCATAAGAATTTAAAACAAGCAATTTCTTAAGACACCTCACGCCTACAATTTTCATCAGATATTTTGGTATGAAATTCATTTGAAAGATGACAATGCACTGCAATGACTTCGCTGACCACTTTTTGAAAATTTCATTACTTTACTAGTAAAAACAAGAAATTCCAATACTAAGTTACTTTAGGTTTCGGATTTATGTCAAGACCTTATAAATGAGAAAATTGGAATTCGGCTCAGCGAAGTGATTAAAACATCTAAAGCACTTAAAAACGAAGTTCATTTCACAAAAATCCGATGGAAACTGTAGGTGTAAAGGGTCATACAAAAATGCATGTTTTTAAATTGTTCTTAGGGGACGAAATTCGTCACAGCCACTACTGTGCACTCTTAAGAATTTTTTCCGATTGAACCAAATATGAGGTATTGGCCTAGAAACTCCACGTTTAATACAAAAGCAGACATTGGTACATTAGCTCAAAACTGTTGTTGAGTTTTTATTTATAGTCTTGACTGCCTTGAAAGGACGACATAAACTGGTCAATAAGGGCAAACCCAGTTAACAGCATTTATGCTTTAATTCCCAACTGAAGTACAGTATTACATAAAACACTATAAAGAAGTAAACAGTATTGGGAAAGTCGAGTTACAAAGAAAATCCCAAAACATCGTGAACTCCTTTATTATGAAAGACTCGAGCATGTAAAGATACAGTTTCGGGAATCGGGAATCCCTCGAGAGCTTATTCCTTAACGTTGAGGAGCTCGCATACAGATGTCTTTTCAATAGAGTTTTACTGAGAAGAGTGTTACCCTTTACGATCACTTTTATGCCAGGAGTTGTAAACATGCTTTATGACGTCATAGGGTGTGCTTTTTAACGTAACCCAATCTTCAAACTATGGTAAGTTATTCTTTACGAGCAATATATGCTCATAAGTTTACATCACTAGTTTGTTCGCTTCAATATTTATTAACTGGTCTGTATTGTTGCAGTAATATTGTGGTTTTGATTTCCTAATTTGATGTTATTGTGAAACGAACGCAATCATGGTTTTTAAAAAAGGTCAAAGAATGTTTACTGTTGAATAATACTAAATAACAAGACAATTCTCTTTGTGTTAAGGGTAGTTTGAAGTTAAGTTTGCTGGTGGAAGTAAGCTATTAGCTTTAGTTGTTTCAAAATTCTGAAAGATATTTAAGGGAATTTTCGAAACTAACCCTAACATTTTCCAAAACGTCTACATTCAGTACAGCTCGCCTTCTGTTTGTTTTCTCTTCCCTACAGAACCTGTCTCTTTAAATATATATATATATATAAGTCTGTGAATGCTTGATTTCTTTGGAATACTCACATCTGCAAACATGAACTCAAACACCTCTTGACACAAAGGAAATTATTTTTTTTAGTACTCTTCAGCAATAGACACTCTATGATCTTTGCTAAAAGCCATGATTGCGTTTCTTGCACAATAACATCAAATTAGGAAATCAAAATTGCAATATTACTGCAACACTACAGACCAGTTAATAGATATTGAAGCAAATAAGGTAGTGATGGAAACTTATGAACATATATGCTCATGAGAATGACTTACCATAGTTTGAAAATTGGGTTGCGTTTAAAAAAACATCCCGTATTAAATTGATACACACATTTATTGACAGTTGTATGCGGTTGTTTAATAAATCACACTGTACACCTATTTCAAGACCAGACTTTACTTGATTCTCGTTGTCATGTTTTGTTACACTTTTCAGTACATATATCATTCGGTTGTATTCATTTTTGATTGCTTTAGGTTCAATAACAATGTAACTCTGACCACAAATACAACTAACTTTAGTTACTTCTCTTATCGTTAATATATTTTTGGTTTTTTATGATGAACTGTATAGGCTTGGACACAAATTGTTGTTATTAATTATAATTGGATGAATCATTAGGTGTTCTGTTCTTGTTGTTACGTAGGCTGATTTGCTATTAGTTATCAAAACAAGTTTTAAATAAAATTCCCATTTTATTTTTATTTACAATTATTTTCAACGTATTTTGTTTGTTGTAATTTGCCAAAACAAGATTATTTGTATGGTCTTTAATAAAAGTAATTAATAAACTAGACGTATCTCTTCTTTGCAATTTGCAACTGACCGAACGGTGTTTAGCCAAATGAAAACCTCGAAAAATAGTCATGTTCGAATGAATAAATTATTCAAACTGTATGCCCGAATGAGATTTACATACAAGTATGAACGGAAAACGTAAATAACAAACAATAGTTTGCGATGATGGCTACTCATGTTTAGAATGTTCATGCAATAAACATACTATTTATGTATAATATAAATTATGCTTACTATTCGACGTAATCGATCATTCTGCCAATGGCACAAAAACGTAACTCAACACATTTCTTTTTCTATTTCACCGGTGTACAAGCGAACTTAGGTAGTTTAAAATAACTTACTAACTGTGTAAGTTGCATTTATCAAGAAAAATGTCTCTTTCCGGACTTTTTACAAGCCGATAACTCGGTGAATCAACAAACAGTAGCCTGTTCTGTTTAGTATCTTCCAATGACGTTAGAAATTATACAATAGTGTCTATTTCAAGAAGCTATTGAACAGCTTGGAAAGGAAGATCAAAGTGTTTAACACAGGAAATAAAGTACATAAAATCCTCAGTTAAGGGCGAATACTTCCATTGAAAGTCGTAGAAACATTATTACTGCATGAAAACCGCTTAAACTATACAATACGTAGAGTATTGAAGGATTTTCTTTTGAAATAGTTTTTGACGAGTGCTGCGTCAAAGAAAAATAATAAGAACAATAATATTCTTTTCGTAGTTCAGGAAATTCCTAAAACTGCTAGCATTGTTCTTTTATTGAAGAGAATTCTTTTTATAACCACTTCAAACAACGAATAACAAACTGTTATGATACATTTAGTTATACGTACAGGGTGTTTATAAAAACACTTTACAATCTCTTTAATCTAATGAATTTAGCGTGGAACATTTATTTCATATGAAGTTTATTTTATAGAGGGACGGATAATGGGTTTTTAGGTATGTTGTTATAACCCTGGCCCGCCGCACATTGGAGCGAGGCAATGTACAGGCGGGGTGCAGGCAAAACGCAGGCGGAAGCGAGGACTTCCGCACGTTGAAGCGAGAAGAGACAGAGGTTCCCTAACTTTGATTGGCTACGCATCATGTCGCACGAAGCATTGTTGACCTAGAATCAGATTCTGACATTGATTAGAGCTTTGCTGTTTTCGTTGTCTAAAAAATGCAGGAAACGTTTTTGGAAAAGTGACTACATGAAAAAAGACCCAAGTCATAGAGAGTTTGTGGTATTATAAAAAATGCAGGCTGTTCCGCAGAACTCAAAACGTTTACAAAGCTTTACCACATGTTCAATAAAATGGCGATCTTATCCCAAATTTCATCTTCTCATGCAGTCTTCATTAGAAGTGTCGTAAAGCACAGGGTGGACTTGGACTAACTGAATTAGGTGCTCCATACTGAATTCTTCCAGGCACAAGTAGTACAAAATACCGGCACAAAATACTGAAGAGCCTACGCAGGCACAACGATGTGCAGGGAAACTGTACCTCAACAACAACGCCGCGGAGCTGCGTTAATGTGCCTTATGTTACTCTGCCTTATGTGCGGTGCGCCATTTAAACCTGTGTATTACAAAATCAGACGTGCCTCACCTCGCTCCAATGTGCGGCGGCCTAGTCTGAGAAGGCTGCGTTCACCGCTCACCCATTCTGAAACGTTCCCTGCCAAAGTTTGATGTTCCAGTTGGCATTGATATTCCTTCCCCTCTATTGCTATAACTGGTATAAAGAACGTGTAATAAGAACAAGACGAAACCTGTTGGCCGTAGTAGTCTGAAATTGCTTTTTTCACTAGGTGGCGTTGGTGTCGCACAGCTACAGCTTCATCACTGCCGGCATCAACAGACACGGAGTGTGTGACCTCAGAGAAGGTTATCATGAAGCGATGAGGTTTATCAACATTGTTGACACGTTCCTAACGTTGATTGTGCCTCTGGTGTTGATCGTGGTCATGAATACGATGATCACACGCAATTTGATTCTGTTCAGCAGACGCTTCAAGCAGCAGGGCGTCGCTGAGTACAATGAACGCTCTGACTTCATCTTGCACCCCTTGCACGTGAGTTTTTTAAACGTGTTTAGCAAACTTTTAAAGGAAATAGATCAAATAGTTTTTTATCGCCAAAGAGAATGAAACTTTCTCAGTAGATGGCAAAACTGTATATAAATTAGTCAGCCACACCAAAAAAGTATTTTCCAACACCATCTTGATCTGGCTGGATGATTTTTTGTACGCGTGTTGGGTACAATAAAGTAAATGTTCATAATTAGTTCCATTGAATTTAAAACATAGGTGCAGTACTTAACAAAACCCCATTTTTAGGAGAAAACGCATTATCTAAAGGGCACTTCTGGTGGAAATAATTTCGCCGTTCCAGAAAAGTCGCTAAAATGTACGGTTGCGCTTGTGGCTACGCGTCGGCGATGTGTTTTTGGCGTGTTGAGACTTTTTATAAAAGTTAAAATTTAAGTTTCAAGTTTGAATGTGGACTCAATTTATACGAAATGGTGTGAAAATGACACACAAATGATTAAACAAAAGTTACATACTTGTACCCAAATTAAGATGATTTTATTTCTTTTGTATATTTACTTTTATGCAGAAAGTGAATGTAAAATACCATCCATAAACTTGTCAAAGCAATATTGAACATTCCTAACAAAACCACACCAAGTTTCACTACAAAGGCCACTTTAAATGCACTCGCTGTGCATTCGAACAAATTGGAAACTCATTCAACTCTAATCATAGAATGAAACCACCAATTCATAATGCTGAGCCATAATCAATCTAATCATAATAAAGAACTACTAATCTCATATACTGTTTACTTATTCTATGCTCTAATTTAATGGGCTCGATAAAAGACGGTATTTAAAAACAAAAACATTCGAGAAAATAAACGAGAACTGCTTTGGTATCATTAAGTAGCAATATTAAATTGTCACCAAAATACTTATAGTGTGATCGTTTTGATTCTTACTTGAAGACTATTTGTTTTACTTTCAAACTGGAATTTTACTATCCATTAAACAAAAACTAAAGAAAATCGCTACGGAAAAAGATCATTTTTCATTTTAACATGTATATAATGTTAATGTTGAGGGAGTCATTTGATTTGTTTAATTTCTTCCATTATTACCTAATATGTTAGATACGATATTCATTTATTTTTATTTTATTCTATAATTTCTATAAATTTTTGATAAATTTCAAAATTAGTTGACGATACTAAACTAAACATAAATTGAAAAATTTTCAAAGGCAGATTACTAAACTAAGCAGAAATTGAACAAAGGTTACAATACATTTTCGACTTATATGTAGAATCCAGTTCTGCATAGTTACACATTTTCGTGACACTCTGTATGTCAAAACCGCTTTTATTGGATACAAATTCGACAATACATTATTTTAATATCATAATTAGGGTTTTGAATGTTATGTTTGTTTTTAAATGTCAAAGAAACAATTTTTTATTGTAAAACTGACAATAAACAGCTATTATTATAATACTGTATGTTTTTCAACATTAATGACTGGAAGGTGTCATACAAACAGTCCGTCTATACTGTGTAACGGTAAATACAATTTGTAACTTAGATTGCAATTCCAGACGCTTTCATTAACCACAACTCAGCAGAGTCCTTCACAGTTTCTAGCCGACACTCGACTGTTCAAAGCTTAACTCAATCACCTGGATGATACAGTTCTACTTACAATGTGACTTTGAAGGTGCTACACAGACTTTACAGTCAACTTGTTTTATAACGTTTTTATTAACAATCTGTTTAAACATATGTACAAGAACAATAAGTAAATTTGATGGCATTAACAAAACATTAACATGAATAAACGAGCAATTAATTTCTCCACCGACAAAACTGGCTCTTATGATTTACAGTAAACTGGAATCACGTTCACTGCGGTTGGTTGAGCTTGCGGCACAATGTCAGTTTGAGATTCCTATAGAGGATTGAATTTTCCTTTTGGCGTGCTTATCTTTGAAAGGATGTCTATTAAGAAATATTCCAAAGGTAAAATTTAAATTGTTTCTTGTTTAACGACGAAAAGTCAGGGCTGTAAAGTCTCTATCACTTAACCTTGACCTTTACCTAGCGTTACCGCATGGCCATTTGCCAAATTGTTAGTGGTGAATGCGTAGATTGAACATCTTAACATAGTCATATTTTAAGTTTCAAGTTTGAATGTGGACTCAATTTATACGAAATGGTGTGAAAATGACACACAAATGATTAAACAAAAGTTACATACTTGTACCCAAATTAAGATGATTTTATTTCTTTTGTATATTTACTTTTATGCAGAAAGTGAATGTAAAATACCATCCATAAACTTGTCAAAGCAATATTGAACATTCCTAACAAAACCACAACCAAGTTTCACTACAAAGGCCACTTTAAATGCACTCAGCTGTGTGCATTCGAACAGAAATTGGAAACCCTCATTCAAACCTCTAATTTTAATGGGCTAATAAAAGACGGTATTTAAAAAAAAAATTCGAGAAAAATTAATGGTTTTGAACAATTTTACTTTTGTGTTTTAAACGAGAACTGCTTTGGTATCATTAAGTAGCAATATTAAATTGTCACCAAAATACTTATAGTGTGATCGTTTTGATTCTTACTTGAAGACTATTTGTTTTACTTTCAAACTGGAATTTTACTATCCATTAAACAAAAACTAAAGAAAATCGCTACGGAAAAAGATCATTTTTCATTTTAACATGTATATAATGTTAATGTTGAGGGAGTCATTTGATTTGTTTAATTTCTTCCATTATTACCTAATATGTTAGATACGATACTTCATTTAATTTTTTCACTAAACTATTAAATATTTTCTAAAAATTTCCAAAAGGCAGATTACGGCTAAACTAAGCAGAAATTGAACAAAGGTTACAATACATTTTCGACTTATTTTTGTATGTAGAATCCAGTTCTGCATAGTTACACATTTTCGTGACACTCTGTATGTCAAAAACCGCTTTATTGGATACAAATTCGACAATACATTATTTTAATATCATAATTAGGGTTTTGAATGTTATGTTTGTTTGTTTTTTTTAAATGTCAAAGAAACAATTTTTATTGTAAAACTGACAATAAACAGCTATTATTATAATACTGTATGTTTTTCAACATTAATGACTGGAAGGTGTCATACAAACAGTCCGTCTATACTGTGTAACGGTAAATACAATTTGTAACTTAGATTGCAATTCCAGACGCTTTCATTAACCACAACTCAGCAGAGTCCTTCACAGTTTCTAGCCGACACTCGACTGTTCAAAGCTTAACTCAATCACCTGATGATACAGTTCTACTTTTACACAATGTCACTTTGAAGGTGCTACACAGACTTTACAGTCAGCTTGTTTTATAACGTTTTATTAACAATCTGTTTAAACATATGTACAAGAACAATAAGTAAATTTGATGGCATTAACAAAACATTAACATTAATAAACGAGCAATTAATTTCTCCACCGACAAAACTGGCTCTTATGATTTACAGTAAACTGGAATCACGTTCACTGCGGTTGGTTGAGCTTGCGGCACAATGTCAGTTTGAGATTCCTATAGAGGATTGAATTTTCCTTTTGGCGTGCTTATCTTTGAAAGGATAGAAATGGCTATTAAGAAATATTCCAAAGGTAAAATTTAAATTGTTTCTTGTTTAACGACGAAAAGTCAGGGCTGTAAAGTCTCTATCACTTAACCTTGACCTTTACCTAGCGTTACCGCATGGCCATTTGCCAAATTGTTAGTGGTGAATGCGTAGATTGAACATCTTAACATAGTCATATTTTAACACTGAAAAAGTTTCACAATTAAATTGCAAAATAGTTTTAGACATGTATTGATTCGGCAATACAGCCTTTCAAACCCGCAACTACAATAAATTTGTAGTTGCACAGAACTGTAAACATACGTTTTACTTCTGAAGCTTCTTTACATGTCACTTCTTTATTCCTTCCACCGTCTCAAGAATGGTTAAATTAATGTTTTCCTACACAATAAGAGCCTAAAGAATACTTTCCTAAACAAAGTAAACAGTGGATGATTGCTTCAGAAGTTTCAACAAATGAATAGTTCCAAACAATAACGTACATAAGAAACAACACTGGCCTAAATAACGACCCTTGAGGGACACCTTTCATTATTGTTTTGATTTGTTTGTTGACCGCCAATTCTGCGTTGCAGTCCAGCAGCTCCAACAACAGGAAGCCGAACTCCCAGGCTTCTTTCCACAGCTCGACCTCACGACCCCAGGGGTCCACAGCTAGCCAAGCTCAGGGTGGCCAACCCTCGGCACGCATGACTGTCAGTACCAGACAACCCGCCGTCAACGGCACACCCTCACACTGCATCAACCACGAGGCCGTCAACAAATGCATCCGTGAGTAGTCTCTCTTTGAAGTTTGTTGTTGACACTGGAAGATTCTGAGCTTGAAATATTATTACGGACGTTTTTCTTCGTTTTTAGGGAAAAAATAACACGACATTCGGGACCTGGAATATAATTCCGTCTTCGGGTGAAAAGTAAAATAAAACATCACACAAAACATTATAAAAATTAGGTAGACTGAAAATAATCAGCGCATGCTTACAAGTCACCCATCACCAAACAATATATGTTTTATTTGTTTTTGTCATCGTCAAACTTATTTAATTTAAAAACGGCTAACCTGGAAAATAGTTCAACATCCGCAAATAATTAGTAATGAAAGTGAGATAGCTTTCATGAAGACGGGATCGAAATGTCTGTTCTTCGTGTTCACTAAATGGAAATGTCGGTAATAATATTTCAACCTCGTGAGTAGTCTGTTTGAGTAAGGGTGTGCACGTAAGTGATGATTGTAGTCAATGGGAAATCCTTTTAAGACAATGTCAAACAGATTATCTATTACGAATCGAAATTCCATTTTTAAATTTTAACCTGCTTCAAACATAATTTTCTCAAAATTAAAATTTGATTCGAAACCTTTGCCTCCATTTCTTTTAATTTACCTTTACGAATATTTTAGCCTTTAAATAATTAAAAAGGTCTAATCTTACGGTTTTAATTAAACATAATGGGGCTTTTTTAAACTGGAATTTTCTACATAATCACTTTTCCGGCCGTACTACGCAGCCGTAGGATTCAACTCGACTGTTAGGTTAGGTTAGGATCTGGGTGTTTGTGTAGTTGTTCAGGCTGTATTTGTGGATCGATTTGCATAAAATGGAGGTTTGTAATGCACCACCTAAAAACAGCTGGTCGGTTCACGTCTGCCCCTTTTTAACTAGCTCACTTTCAAAACAGCCTCAATTCTTTCCATCTGTACTTAATCACACAAAGTGTTCTTAAAGTCACAAATAGTGACCTGCCCAGGTTGAAGAGCTTTAGAACGCTATATACGAGTATAACGTAGTTTGACAGCGACTGTGAACATGTTTTGTTGTTGCAGACATCAGCGCGTCCAGCAGAAACGTAGCCTCCACCCGCACTCAGCAGAGTATCACCAAGATGCTGCTGCTGATATCTTCGGTGTTCGTGCTGCTGAATCTGCCCAGGTACGTCAGCAGTGACAGCCTCAGGGTAGTTCACTCCTTGTTTGAAGGTGAAAGTTTGTGTGGAGGAACTGGCTCAGGATATCATCGAATGTTTGTTGTACTGGCGGTAGGCTACAGTATTTAAAGAAAGCACTATGAGACAAGCTAACAAAACACACTGCTAGTTTAGGAAACAATAGATTATCTTTATTTGTAAATGAATTTCTCCAATTGTGTTGAAAATGAACATTCTGAGAAGTCGTATTGGTAGACATGAACTTATAGTTGAATATCGCTATGATGTTTTTTGACGGTAACAGGTGCCAGGGCCTAGTAAACACCATAATTCTGACGATATTATGATGTCATTTTGAAAGGAACGTTGAATGAAAACAGCACCACACCTAACACTTTTTAGGTTGCAATTTAGGTTGCACCCCTCAAGCAGTGAGGTTGTTAAAGTGCAACAAAGAAAAGAAAGAGAGTGGTTTTAGGTTTTGTAAGAAAAATACCTGGGGCATAGGAAAAGTGGACAATGAATTAACAGTGATACGACTAACTGGTACGATCATATGTCACAACCAGTACTCATGTCAAGTGTCATATCTACTTGACAACATCACTCCAGGTAACAGATTGTCAACTGTACTGCTTTGTTTGACTGGAATTGCTGAACAGCATCATAGTGCAATCATATGTCAAAGCCAGTCATCATGTCAAGCACGTGTCGTCAGTTAAACCACTTTATTTCCTTGAATGCAGGGATAAACTATTTGTTTGAAGTTTGTTGTCGACGATGGTACAATTTCTGAGGTTAAAATATGATTACGGACTTTTTCATAGTTTTGAGTGAACACAAAGCACATGACGTTTCGGAATCTGGAATCCGACCCCGTCTTCACGTGGTAAATAACCTAAAACATGAAAAGAGCTAGCCTAAAAGTAATCACCGTAAGCTAACAAGTCTCCCACCACCAAATAACTTTTTTCTGTTTTCTCAAAACTTATTAATTTTATAACCAGCTTGGAGCAGCGGACGACCAATCGCAGCCCTGACTGACCAACTGTAAAGTAGAACACGAAAAATACCTGTGTATGCACACCAAATAGAAAATAAATGTGTTAGAATTTTGGAGAATGAATGAGGATTTTTCTAACAAAGGAGTTAAAATGACTAACCAAACTTTAGAAAAACCCCTACGCAGTGAGTCACAAAAACTGATTATAGGCCTAAACCGTTAGGTCCATGAATTTTAGGTATGAATTTTAGAATAGAGCGTCTTACACAAGTTAATTATTATGATATTAGAGATATAACACGATGGACCGAACAGCCATATACAGAGATTATTGAAACCCATCGATTTACGCAGATCGGCTTCACCTCCATCACTAGGATAGGAGAGTTTTCACATGTAGGAGAGTCTTCTCAATTGGTACTTACACAGTGTACCAAACCTAAGAAACCGATTGCGTAACTTTTTAATTAAACTTAATACATTATTTTACACATCGATGTACATTAATCAAGCAATGTTTTCGGATATCTGGTGGTCGTCTAACGACAGTAGACGGTTTACTCGTAGACAGTAGAAATCCTCAGTGAGAACACATACGAGATTCTTTGTTTGAAGTTTGTTGTTGACGATGGGAGGATTTCAGAAGTTGAACTATTATTGCGGACATTTTCCATCGTTAGTGAAACAAAAAAGATCACGACGTTTCGGGATCTGCAATCTGATCCCGTCTTCAGGTGAAAGTAACCTAAAACATAACACAAAACATTAGAAAATGAGCTAGCCTAAAGTAGTCAGCGTAGCTGACCAGTCAAACTCTACCAAACAACATGTAGTTGTTAAGGTCAAACAATTAAATCTTAAAATTTAGGAGTAGCCTAGAAAAAACAAAACTACAATATTACAAACACAAGCCACACTATGAAAGTAAACAAGTCACCGGAGTAAATTCAAAACGAATCACAAAACACGTCCACTAACTGAACGAGCTACCCCTAGACTGACTGGTTGGCCGGTGACAGGCCAGTCACACACACTAGCAGCAGGCTAGCCAACTGTAACAAAGAAACACAAAAATCCCTATTTATGCACAGCCAATGGGAGAAGGGGACGGCTTACGTGAGTTTTGCCGAAACTTTTGCCGTACTTTCATAGTGTGGCTTGTGTTTGTAATATTGTAGTTTTGTTTTTTCTAGGCTACTCCTAAATTCTAAGATTTAATTTTTTGTTTGACCTTAACAACTATATGTTGTTTGGTAGAGTTTGACTGGTCAGCTACGCTGACTACTTTAGGCTAGCTCATTTTCTAATGTTTTATGTTATGTTTTAGGTTACTTTCACCTGAAGACGGGATCAGATTGCAGATCCCGAAACGTCGTGATCTTTTTTGTTTCACTAACGATGGAAAATATCCGCAATAATAGTTCAACTTCAGACATACGAGATTGAGTGAGTTCAAATAGTTCAAAACCCATAGTTGTTTTAAATGCAAGGCGATTGAACATGAAGCTGGTTAAAATGAAGTAAACGTCAATTTTGCCACTGGGCTCATGGCAGAATCCACTGTGTAAGAACTAAAAGCTTCAAGCAAAATCCAAATAGTTGATTTGATAAAGGAAAAAACACTCAAACTCAGAGATAGAAATCGAGGGAGAGGGTTACAACATACTCATATTTTAACGCATTTGGAGTTCAGCGTAGTCATGAAGAGTACTTTCATCTCTTTGCTTGCAAATCCTCTTAATTGAGCTTTCAAGAAATACCAGCAAGCCTTTTCGTTGAGTGTATATTTAGGAAATTGTTCCCAGAGCGTTGAATGTTCCAGCTATGTCACCTCTGCCTTGTTATTGCCTGTCACTCAAATTGATTGATGCCGAAAGTGTTTATCAGTGGTGAACTCTGCGAAAATACATTGAGATATGAGCCTTATTCGCAAAATGCAATCTATTTTCTTATATGAGAAAAAGGTTTAGTTATTATGGGAAGTAACCTGTTTAAGAAAGACATGAAGTACGAAAATAGCACTTGAATGGAAGTAGAAGGTATTTTAGAAAGGTGAAAAGCGTCGTCATTATAATTTAAAGTGTAATTAAACTTTTATTGGGGTGAAAGGTTAAATATAGTGAGATTTAATTAAATGAGCCTTTGATGAACTGTTCGTTAACTAAGTTATGTTAGACTCTACCTTAATTAAGTAATGGTTTCAATTTTAAACAAACAAGTTTTAAACACATTTTCATTTACTTTACCCCAAAGCTTTTGAAAATAGCTTTTTCTTATAGTAAAACAATCAACACATTACTTATTCACTAAAATTATAATTTTCCTGAATACAACATTCTAGAAATATTCTTTTGACAACTTTTAAAAATTATCATCAAAGTATTACCGTTTGAAAATGTGTTAAAATGTTAATGAAATGGAGCTTAATGACATTTTAAAAGAGATCGTCGACTCTAAGTAGTTTCCTTTTTTTATTAACGATGAAAAGTAGAAAAATATTTCTTGAAATTACTTTTTGTTCTCAAGGATAAAGTGCTTTAAGGAAGGATTTCACTTTGAAGACAGTAATGTAGTACAAATTAAGAAATGAGCAGACCGTTAATCTACAATCCAAACATGATGTTTCACGTCTATACTGCAGATATCCTTTGAGATTGATAAGTGCAAAGTGATGATTTGACTAAGTTATCTCGATGCAAATACAAAACATAGTTAACCTTTGCAGAGAGGTTTCTCCCAAAATATGGAGTTGTATACTATGAAAACTGCTTTTAGGATCCGATTCCAATTAAACTTGGTATAAGCTCTAATGACGCCGTACACAACATATGAACGAGAAATCAACCAAACCCAACCAGCCAGACCAAGATGGCGGAGAGACAAACGGGACATCTTGATCCGGCTGAGCGGGTTTTTGTTTGTTTTCTAACGCTCATGTTGGGTACGCTGCCATAAGTAGCTTAACTGTACCACTTTAGATTGAGATCAAATAACAAATACAGTAATTTTAATTGCATTAAACCCCATTTTAGGAAGAAACGCCCTTCCACACGCTTTGGTCACTTCGGGTGAACCATTTTCGCTGGTCAACAACCTTATTCTAAAAAGAACCACCCATAATACATTTCGCCAAAAATCCGTCAAAAATTGACCTGTAAAGTGGAACTACATATACAATCATGAAAATTTCTTCACTTGACTCGGAAGCTGTTTTGGACGTCGAAACTGCCAACAGTTTTGTTCTAAGACACTAAGCTATAGGTGGAGAGAGAAACAAATAGATAAATTTCCCATGAAAATATTTTCATTTTCTCTCGGTTGTGTTCCAGCTACGTCATCCGTGTGTACGTGTTCATCTTCTTCTCCCTGGGCAGACAAGCGATGCCAGAGACTCTCTGGTGTCTTCAGCAGTTCTTCATGCTCCTCTACTACACCAACTTCAGCATCAACTTCCTCCTGTACTCCATGTGTGGCATCACGTTCCGGCGTTGTCTGTGGCAACTCATACGCAACAAGTTGAAGGCAGTGACGCGCTACCATTGTCTAGTGCTGCCGCAGAGGTGAAACAGGCATTGTATGGACTCTCTGTAAACGCGAGGGTGTGCACGCCCTCGGGGGGCGTAACCGAGAGGAGGTTGCTCGGCGCATTAGGTCGCCTTTGTGATACTGTAAATGAACCTAATGAAGGTCGTTTTTATGGATGTGTTGTTCGGTACTGTTCAAGAATTCATGGGATTCCCAATGGATAACATGCTCCCCTCGTAGTTCACGTTCTGAAAGGACCTGTTCATCCTGGAACCCCCGGCCCACCAAGTCCTGGAAATACTTCTGGGGCAGGAAATGTCACCTGAGGCTGTTGACGTTTCTGGTAATCTTTGCGACCTGAAGACACAGAAATGCAGGGTGTTTTAACTTTCCGAGAATATTTTTGAGCCGATTACTGGAAATAAAACTCTCTAATTGCTCATGAAATCGTATTAGTATTTGGATTCCTGGATTGTGTTAGTTTACTACTGATGCAAAGGAACTGTGTTTTGCATCACATTTTTTCTTGTGTATTTTATTTGTAATCGAGTTTTAACAACAACAAAACAAGTTGGAATTACTAGTTATATCTGAGCTACTGTAGAAAAAATGTTATAGCGTCTTGAAAATGTTTGAGAAATGTTAAAACATTAAATATGCTAAACTTGCTTGTATTACTGTAGTTTATATCTACGTACAACAGATTTTTAATAAAAATGAACCGTGTAAAACCAGAAACTAGTGACTTTATGAGTGATAAAGAAATTTTGGACTAACACATTATGATTTGTTGTTCAATTCAACTCTCAAACCATATTCAGTAAAATTAAAAAGCCGATTGATTCTTTGAGCACGGTGTAGATAAGTCCGACCACATTTGAACTGAGTGATTAAGGCCATCCTTTCGCTGAAAAGACTGAATATACCAGACTCTAACATGACATTGTAACATAAAGAAAACAGGCGTTGCCTTTGTAAGTGGTTTTGTAACTTTCATTCCTAAATGTGGTCTTAGACATTTAAGATACAAAAAATGAACTTGTTAGGTTAACCTTAGAATTTGCATTATTTAATTAAGTGCGGGGTTAATCCAAAAACAGTTGAGCTATAGTAATCCTTTTCGTTATCATATTTGGATTATAATTTTTCTCATAGATTTCTTTTTCAGGTGCTTAAAACTGTATGTTGTTATTAGATCACTAAAAGAATCGCTGCAGTAAATCACTAAATCACTATTTAAGATGCCGACCACTCTCATGAGGGTATTTTAAGGCAAATATGTGGTGAAGGATGAGTGTGATGAGTGGTAGTAATGAGTTATGAGGTGTAGTCTTGTTACAATCTAAGGCCGACTCTTCCTTAGAATGGGTCATTAATTAATAGCCCAATGACCAATGGAAATACAAGGACCAACGGCTTAACGTGACTTCCGAACCACGCAGGTGATGGTCTGATATGTCTAAACGATGGTGGGAGTTGATGCGGGTATGATCAGATGATCACTGAGACTATCTGAGCCGCTTTAGACCTATATCATCCTCAAAACCTGACCTCCACGAAGCTGGATTACAGGACCACGCCACGAGTCCCAGTAAATGTGTACGCCATTTAAGAATAGGAATTGGCAGAGAAATATTTAACTCATTAGAATAAAATTGAGATAAAAATACTTTTAGATAAAAAGAAACGTTTGAAAATTGCATTTAAAATAATTATACATATGGAAACCAAACAACGTTGGTGTTAAAGCCAGAATTTAGTTTTAATTTGACAACTTTTAATTTTACAATCAGTAGAGTTTAAGAATTCTAAAGCAAACTTGACGAATGATTGTTAAATGTTTTGAGGCTGAATAGGCTGTTCAGTAAGTAAATTGAAGAGATTTGTTCGCAACACCAGCTGTTGTTGAATAATTAGAAATGAAGGCAATGATCTCGATGTCCTTGATATAATTCTCAAACTGATAACTAAACATTTCCAATGTTAAACAACCACGCGTTTGTTCTCGAAAATTTACCTACACGCGGTAAAGGTTGATAGACTATCAGGTGAATGTTATAGCGTTTTGAAATAATATACAGAGTGGTTCTAAAATGGACAAAGCTTCACGGGTAAGTTTTTATGCAAAACATGAAAACGGTTTGCGTGAACGTGGGATCGAAAATTCTTGACCCCAAACACCACTTTAAAGATTAAGTTCTTGAGCTATATAATTTTGTCTCTAAGTATTAACGTGTTAAGAAAAAATATCGGCATTTTCTAACTTCCCATTTCAAAATTATTGTTATTTTATGGTAATCTTTCAAATGTTTTAACTTTAATCTTAGTGGAAACTCATAAGGCTTACACAAAACTATTCAGATTAATGTTTCTTGATAAATTTGTTTACCCATACATTGACACAAAACTCAGTTGATAATCCACTGAGTAACAAGGGAAACTGTAGCATTAAAACTTTCAAAATCAGTAAAGTAGTGTGTTTTTATCAATGGCTTCCCGTAGCTCTATTATTACTCAATAGATTTTCAAGACTTTGGGGTCAATGTTTGGGTAAACATATTTACTGTACATCGTTGCAACAGTTTTTCCATTAATTAAAGTGGAAAATAACCACAGAAAAAGCATTGTAATAACCATGATGTTGCGATTGCAAAGGTAACATACCATACTGATAATTCCCTCCTAAAAAGGTCTTGATTACAATATTGAACTAAGCCACACATGTTCATTAAAATGTTTCTTTTTTTGCGTAAGGAACATAAGTATTCAACCTAGAAATTATTTTTAGACTCAACCTAGAAATTGCTTTGACCAAAAATATTGAACAAGAGTGTATTTAAATGAAAAATTAATAAAACGCATCGTAAGATATAACGACGTTCTATATTCATTTACACTGTTGTTATCTCTCCAGAGTAATTATTCTGTGTAAAGAAAGATTCACTGATGTGTTTGTTGTAAGTTAAACCAGTATATCCCCGACTATAACATACGAGCAAAGAAAACTTGAAACATATAAAGAATGTATTTTCCACCAGGAATTGAAATAAATAACCATTTATACGCTTGCATAACTGGGTGTGATGTGTTTTTCAACATCTGAATGTATTTTGTAATCAAACTACGAATATTTGGTCACTGTAATATTGTTTATAAAAATTGTATATTATTGTACTTGTTGATACTTTACATTGTGAAATAAAAGAAATTCATTTTGAACTGTTCCACTCTTATTTCTCTTTTCCTTTGTCAAGAGTGGCATTATTGTGCACAATGCAATGGTAGATATAAGTACTGTAGGTTGTGCAACATGAAGAGGCTTGAGAATCTGCCCACGTCTACTCTAGAAACGAAAATTACCACCCTCACAAACCTGACCTATCACATTCGTCCTTGTAAGCTGAAAAGAGAGTTGACTCTGTTTGTGTAGATTAATACATAAGAGTGTATTGTTGACTAGTGTAATAGGTATATTAATAGCAACTTCAATAACATGAATCAAGTTTTAGTTCATCGTTTGAAGTTTGTTATTGACGGAGTTAGAATATTTGAATTTTAAATATCACAAGACGTGAACAAGAAGAACACAACGTTTTCAGGTGATAAGTAACCTAAATCGTAAAACAAAACATTGGAAATAAAGAAGCTTTGATAGTAATCAATGTAAACTGATACAGTTAAATACAACCAAAACCGGATGATTTTTTTTTTTTTCAAATCAGGCACAAAATAAGAGAACGGTATCCAGCGTGAAAAACCTTTTCACATGCAAATGTTCATGAAAATCTTATTGATACTTGTCATACTAATGCCTGTAGATGCCTCAATCTTCTGATATGTCACATGACAATCATGCTTTATCAGCTCATACACAGCATCGATGTTTTCTGTCACAACGACCGAGTTGAACGACCTCGCGGGGTTCGTCCTGAAGTGATCTTCTACCACGATTGAATTCGTTAAACCACTCCTTAAACAAGCTGCAAGAAAGCGCTTCATCAGGGTCAGGTCACGTCAAAAGTTACACAAAATTATGCACCAACATTTTTACAAGTTAATTCCATTTTCGCCAAACATAACATTTTCAACCTAATATCAATAACAATAACAACAATGAAATAACGATATATTTGATTAAGGCTACGTTTAAAAGTATAAAATTTTCTAATGCGAACAACCAGTGGTACCCAGAACATAAATAACACCCTTCGTACGTTAAAAATGTTTAGTCATTCAAAATGTATTGAAAAATGATTTTTGGTTTAAGAACTGGCCTTTTAAGAAAATGATTCAGTTAAAATAAAATGGACAGTTTGAAAGAAGAGGTTACATTCCATTATGTTGCTAAGCTCCAACACGATACTCTAAATGCATAGAATCCATTATGTGATTCAAATTGTGATGAAAGGTTCAAAATCGTAGTTCCTTTTACTGAAATGAAACGATTCTTTGTAACAGTTGTCTAATATAATAGTGGATATTTTTTAGAAGTTATTATTTATATAAATAATAAATATCATTCTGTACTCAATCAAAATGTTGTATAATATATTATTTATAACGGGTTATTAAGTTGGAATACCTTTCTGGAAGGCTGATTAGTTTTTTTATAAATCCAGAATCTTATTAAATATTAAGTTTAAAATGTTACTTTGAGACGCAAAGGAATGGTTTGCAGGAGAATACGAGTTCAATGCAAATGATTCAAGTTGGAGAATTATGTAAAGGTCTTGTTTAAAGTTTGTTGTTTACTATGGGAGAGTTTCTGAGTTGGAAATATTATTGAAGACGTTTTCCATCTTTACAGAACAAGACAAACAAGACGTTTCGGGAACTTGAATGTTATCTAGTTATCAGGTGAAAAGTAACCTATATCAAAACAAAAAGTATTAGAAAAAGCGATAGCCAAAAGTAATTTAATGTAAGCTGACTAGTTAGTCAAATACAACCAAAGAACATATCTGTTTTTCGTTTTCTTTTTCTGTTTTTCGTGTCAAAACAAATCAAATCTTTACAAAGAGCTTGGCCGGTGTCTTACGTTGATGATATGTCTAGAACAGGTTTTCTCTATGAAAAACTTAGAGGTACTTTTAAGACTCTACTATTTATCGTATTTTGTTTTTATAGAATTCATATTATTCATCAGGAAAACAAAAATATAAATTCTTATTTACGAATATAAATTTTTATTTATATTTGTTCTATTTCCAGTTTATAGCAATTACTTTTAACTAGCAATGAACAATTTTTAGTATCACAATTATGAACAATTGTGCTGCATTTAATTTACATAATATCATTTTTTACTCGTATACAGAGAAAAGCAATACAATAAAAAGGTTCCCTGTATTGTATCTGATAGACATGTGCTTTGTATAATTTTGACATAAATACTGCTGCTTTTAACACATGTAACGAGTTGTACAAAGGTCTTTTGAACTATACCAATATTTGTCAAACTCACTTACTACACAGTAGTTATCGGTTGGGCGATTTAGATTGTGATTAATTAAAGGTTTAAAAGTGACAGTTTTCAAACAAATGATTCAACTTTGGCAAGAGAGACATCATTCATCTTTCTAACTTTGCCTAAATCCTTCTTTTGTCATTCAGTTTGACTTCAACCTTAGCGTAAGACCTGTAGGAAGAGTTTACGCAAAACATACGAACTTATAAGTACAATAACACAACTAAGGATTTGTATTGCACTGGTTGAGCTGCTTTTTTAAAACTGTCGTATTTCTAATTAAAAGTAAATTCTACTCGTATCTGACCGTATAGAATTTGACGGATGGATAAAACATAAACGTCCAGTTAAAAGCGAATAAATCATGAAACATGCCGATGTAAACTGGACGTCAGCCAAAGCGGTTACGTTTTATCATACTTTTTGTCACTGTTGGCAAAAGTTTGTTGTGCTCACAAATACCAATTGTTGGAGTTTTAACATTGTTTCAATAAAAACTGTCCGTAGGGTTCTTTTGTGACGAAAAAATGCACTCGTTTGACAAACTTTTCTTTTGTGAAGCCGGCTTGACACGGTGCGAGTTTCGAATATACCAGCTCTAATTGCTGAACAAGTATGTAGAAATGTGTTACCATATCCAGGCATGACTGAATGTCTCTATTGAATGCCAAAGCTAAATTTGTTCGAACTTGGTGTGAAATTTCTCTGACACTCCATTTTATAAAGATAATCGAAACTATCGGCGGTTAAGATTCTTCCTTTAAAAAAATTTCTCTGAAAAGCAAAGTGAGATGTTCGAACCACGAAAGAGCTTTGGAATAAAGGAGAGTTTTGAGTAGGGGAGGAACCATTCCATCCTCCCTGATAGTACATACAGTATTTGAGAGGGTAAGATAGGAAGAGTCAGACCTTCAGCCGAAGGGAGTTTGAGAGGGTTTACATATATTTATGCCACGATGTACATTTCCTTGGGTGGGAGGTTGCAGTTAACTGTTTAACGATGGCCACTCCTTGAAGTTCGAAAGTGAGGTCAAGGGTTTGTCCATTTCCATTGCCCAATCCGGGTTACATTCAACCCTAGTTTGACAGCATCTTACCATTCTTCAAGACATCTTGTCATCTCACTCACCATTCATCCCACATTAAATGCCCTCTGTAGTTGTCGGTGCCAAGATATGCAATACAATAACATTACTACTTACTATTCCTCTAAACACTTCGGACGTTTTGAGAAATTTCTGCGAGCAGGAACACTGATGCACCACTGGAAATTTAGATTGTAAGTAGTTTATATTCTTTGCCATATAATAATATCTCGAATGCCAGATGGACGGTTTCTACTCAGCTGATAAACAAATTATTTCGACTGTAGTCTGTCGTATCGGTAATCCTAAAGCGGTCACCGACTCATTATAAGACCATTTTTATTTTTAATTCACATCAAGCAATGCAAACTTTCAGGTTCAATGAAATGCTGCGGATGATTGAACATTTTTATATTAGGGTTCTTATGCCTGGTGTCAGCATTGCCTCCCTCATCCTACCATGTTACACCCACCAGAACAGTCGGGAATAAGAAAAGTGTCCAATAGAGTTCTCCATTTTCTTAACTTTACTCAGGTAATCTTGAAACGTATTCAAAATCTGTCTGCTATTTAGGTACAAATGTTGTCTAATAAATAGGACAATTACAAAATAGCAGCCATCAGAGTAACCAAGCATCTTTGAACGGATTCATTAGGGTATTTATACTAGTACTTAACCACGAAACTTTTCCTTATAATATTTATTCAGATATCTAAATCACAAGTATACATAAACAATAATCACGATTGACTACTTACAGGATGAAAGAAAGTCCAAAGTTTGCTTGTACCAGGGTGAATCTAGGACGTGTGGGAAGATAACAGAACAGATTGTGATGAGTCAGGAGATTTGTCTACTGAGTCGTCCTCTGACTAATAGACCCTTAACCTCCACCCTAGGTCATCCCTTAACACCCTCATAATGTTGAGAACCTTGCTTAGCCTCACAAGACACGCCCTGAACAGTAGTCGTAACTAGCAAAATGCTTTAAGGAGAATGCAACTGAGGTTTCTTTTGCTAATTTACCTTTACTTAATTGAATTAAGTAACTTAAATAGTTACACATAAAACGTAGCCAAAATCACTTACTTGAATCCTAGCGGAGCTTCTAGAGTTGTTCTTTACACCGCTAGTGCCTTATTGGTTGGGGTATCAAGGTTTTATCCACCTTTGTTTATTTTTAGTGATGCCAGCGTTTCTTGTGAGCCCAAGCAAGATGGTTAACACCATACCGGTGATTCTTCTAGAGGTAACATTTTCAATACGAAATAAAACTTTGAGTCATTTAGGATTTGTATGTTTTGATTATTATGAGTTTGTCGAAAATTAAAATTTGACTATGAGTTATACTGGAACCAAAGCGTCCTGCCGTTACTTTAAAATAGCTCCATTATTTTAACCCCTAAACTAAGATTATAAACTCGTAGGTAAGTAGATTTCCATAACATCAGTTTGAAAGTGTACAGTAAAGGAAGCTGTACAGTAAAGGTCAGAGTGTCATTAGTGTTACTACTTGTGCGTGGCAGTGTTTTACACAAATACCCTTTTTCTTTTCTCTTGACAAAGTTACATAGGGTTCAAAGTGTTCTATTACCTTTAGTTGAACGGTATTACGTTGTTGTAGAATTTTATCATGTTACTTTGTATTGGGTAAGTAATGGGTTTTGCACGAGAAGGTTTGTTTTGACCTCATCAACAAATCCTTTAGAGTCTAGAGAGTTAGTTCCATTTTATCTGAGACACTCTAAAAGTTATCTCTTAGTGAAGCAGCCTTTGACTAGATCAAAGCTTTCTAAAGATGTCCGCTCCTCTTGCATACGAGTTACTTGTACGAGCGAATGTAGTGAGAGAAACCTCGTACTTGGTCCCAACAAGTTTTTTAAGTTCGTGTGGTTTTCAATGAATGTGCGCTACATCGAAAAAAACTAATCAGAATCGATTGAAACTTAAATCGAATTTAAAACTTGAATTTCTTATAAAAAGGAGGGCTCGAAATTTTGTAATATTTCATTTGGTAAGAAAATATGAATTCTTTGCTTTTATATGCTGCAGGATTAATACATCATTGCTTTGAGAAAACCCTTTCCTATCTTAGTTTACTAACCTATTCAAAGCATCTTTTGCCAAACCTCCCAAAAATCCCAAGCCGTTAAACACCGCTCGCGCTCTACCCGGCCGCCGCCTCTTAAAAGATAAATGGCTAGTTCTTACGTTAAAATCCCATTCAAACATGCAGTTTTCTACACTCACTCTGTCCCATACATTAAAATGTTACCATTCGAGTCCCTAGTCATTCAGCATAAGGTTTCTTAACTGAATGTCATGAATTCGACTGGGCCATAAATGCTGAAACATTAAACTTGGACTTTGTTTCGAGAAGAGTTTTAAACGCCTTTAGTAGAACACGTTAAACAACAGCTTTAAACGTAGTTTGATCAATAAATACATTTATCTTAACTAGTTTAATATCTTATCCCCGATGGCTAATAGTTAGTGAGTGACCCTGTATACAGGGTGTCGGTGAACTCTCTGGACATATTTTGTAGACATGTTCCTTGGGTCAAAACAAGAATATTTTATCATATAAACAGGGGTCTCCGGCGCTTCGTTGTCCGTCTGTCTATGTGGATGTGTTTTTTACTAAAATAATTATAACAATAAAGCTAATGCACTGATTTTCACCAAACTTTGGTCAAAAATTTAAAATGTCATTGATTAATTAGGAAAAAATATTATTTAATTTAAATTTAGTGTATCTATTTCCTTTTCTAAAAATGTAAAAACTTTGAAAATTTAATCAGAAACAACAAAGTTATTGTAATTTCTGTCTTACCGGCCCATGTCCGACAGACGGACAACGAAGCATGAGATGTTTATATGGTAAAATATTCTTGTTTTTGATCCAAGGAACATGTCTACAAAGTATGTCCAGAGAGTTCACCGACACACTGTATATTTTTTGTTCCAAATGCTACAAATTAATTAACGTGTGTTTTTATACAATGAGTTTAGTTAATAAACAAATATTATTTCTTAAAATAAAACAAATCGTTTCATAATTTAAACTATATTATTTCTCTGGAGAATTTAAACATGGTGCAGTCTCACTTAAATATGAAACCTCCAGAGATGTTTACATTCAAACCATCAGAATGGAGTTTTTGGAAGAAACGTTTTGAGAGATACTATTCCTGAGTAAATTGGACACAGCCAAGCCTAATGAACAGGTAGATATGCTTATTTACTGTATGGGAGATAAAGCAGAGGATATTTTAGCTTCATTCAATTTGAATACAACTGATTCTACAGACTAAAATTAGCTTTAGGTAAATTTGATGAATATTTCATTAAAAAAAGTCTTGTTCGATATTCCATCGGAGGTGAGATCTATACATGAGTCTCTTAGCGTATCGTAATACTCCTATCACTTCAAATGGACTCAGTCCAGCTCAGCTGTTATTCAACAGAAGTAAGGGAAAACTTACCTGTACACCCTGACAATCTAAATATTCAGCAACCAGATACAGATAACTCAAAAATAAAGAAGAGATTTACAGATTCTCCTATAAAGCTGCCTATGATACTCGTCACGGTGCTAGATCCTTGACACCACTAAAAATAGGTCAAAACGTCTGGATTAGAGATCTTAAACGAAGAGGTGAGATAGTTGCTGTGGCCCAAGAACCAAGGTCATATTGGGTTAAAACTGATCAAAGAACAGTTCGCCGAAATCGTTACCACCTTATGCCTTACAACAACACATCTGTTCAAGCCAAACCGCCAACTCCATTCCTCCACCTTGATCTCTGGCAAAAAGTCAGCCACCTCCTGAGAATGGCCAAACCAGAGCGAGCAGAAGAACTGCAGATAATCTTCATCAACCGGACATGATAAATCTCAGAAAGGATGGATCACCTCCGATGGAATATCGAACAAGATTTGGGCCGAAAGTAAAGCCCATCGCAAGGTACCATTGAGGCTTGAAGAGGAGGGATGTTCCATATGCTACAAATTAATTAACATGTGTTTTTATACAATGAGTTTAGTTAGTCAACAAATATTATTAACTTTGAATGTTACTTAAAATAAAACAATTCTTTTCGTAATTTAAACTATATTATTTTTCTGGAGAATTTGAACAATTTCAAACGAAAAGCGTGATCGAATAAAACAGTCTCATAACTTCATAAAACTCGATTACATTACTTTACAGAGTTGGAGAAGAAACTGAGTTATTTACGGTTTCTCAGATACACGTGCTTTGATGACAATCCTTTTTTAGCATCAGTCGCAAAACTTTCAAACAGATATGGTTTCATTCCACTCGTGGTAATATTAAATAGTAATTTTATTCACACCTACGTTTATTTGATGTTTGAGTAATATTGGATCAGTTAACGCAGCAACTATTTCACCTACGAATTATTGTGAAAAGTAAGTTTGTAGCAATTCTTCAGAATTGGACAACATTTTGTAACAGTCTACTTAGGCTAGTTAAATTAGACAGTAAAAGGGCAGTTAGATAAAAATTTAGGTATAGTCCTAATTCCTTTTATTTGTTATGTTTTCAATGTCGCTGAACACGAATTTGAGGTTTGCTGACAGATATTTTAGCCGGAACATTGTTTTATTTGCGATTTTTTAGTCATTTTTTTAGTTTTTGACCTAAATCTCGGTAAGTATGCAATTTATCGAAAAACATGCCCTATACTAAATGAAAGATGATTAAATTCCCCGCATGTTTTGTATTTAACATTTTTTCTACGGCCAATATTTACGCCACTAGAGTACATTGAAAATTCTGCAGAATTACCAACTATCAAAAATACCCCTAATCTTGCTTTCTTGTATCCAGTTTTCATGGAAACAAGCCGTGTTACAAAAATTGTGTCCATTTATAAATCCTTAAGACATAGCTAAATTATATCTGTAGGATACAAATATAATCTTTCCATCTGTAAAACTGCTCATAAATAGTCAAAAATATTGTAACATGGCTTGTTTCCATGAAAACTGGATAAAGGAAAATTTAAATTTATTTTTGATAGTTGGAAATTCTGCAGATTCTTCAATGTACTCTAGCGGCGTATATATTTGCCGTAAAGATGTTAACAAAATCTGCGGGGAATTGAATCATTTTTCAATTAGTATAGGGCATGTTTTTCACTAAATTGCATACTTACCGAGGCCAAAAACTAAAAAATTGACTAAAAAACGTAAATAAAACAATGTTCCGGCCAAAATATCTGTCAGCCAACCTCAAATTCGTGTTCAGCGACCTCGAAAACATACTGAATAAGGAATTAAGAATGTACCTAAACTTTCCTCTAACTTTGCTAAATTGACTAGCCTGTGTTGGTAAATATCTGAAAGTGATATTTTAGTCGGGAGGAAAATGCACGGTTCTTGGAAGTATGTATTTGAATCTAGAGTAGGCGTTCATTCTCAGAATTTGTTTGAAAGGAAGATAGCCAATTTTAGGTTAACTTCAAATATTTTCCTGGTATCTTGTTATTTGACATTTTTAAGGAGCATCATAGCCAACTCGAAGCCTCAACGTTGTCATAAATTCTATCCAATTTCCTAAAC
>CM032066.1:22206159-22229582 GCA_018831715.1 Matsumurasca onukii | reverse complement strand
TCAAAATTATGATATAGGGATTATGTTATTTCCCTCAGAGTATTTTGAAAACAGTTTGTCATTCAAAATAAATTGTATGTAAACATGGTATTTAAAATCTGATTTTGTAAATTAGCGTAACCAAAAACGGAGTCAAGATAAAAATGTGTCTTTGCTGTCGTTAATTTGTGTTGAAATGTCCTTTCTTTGAGACAACCTGAAGGGGGTGTTTGTTCATATTTAGGGGTCCTCCCGAAGGATGGGTGACGAAAAGTACGTCAAAACAAACTTAAAAATCCCCAAGAACCTAGAGTTTAAAAATAATTCCTTCAAAGGTTAAGGTGGGGCATATAAAACTCGCCCTGTATTTTTTGCACTAAGAACAACGAGATACAGTACAAATCGCACATATCCACGTACAAAGGTCATTTGGATTACACTGTACAATATATTCTCCCCAGCTAAGAGGGATAAGCCGTATCTTTTCCACGTCCTGAATATTCATTCCTGAAGCACACCCAGCTAGCGTTATTTTGCTGCATAATGAATTGGTTAAATAACGGCCATTTCCTTGTTTGTTTTGTGGGTGTGTCCCGCTGACAATCTGAGACGAGTTTCGTTTAATTCATAACTTTTTTAAAATTTGTTAATAGTAATCACTTGATGTAACAGACGGTCGGAACCTGTTTGTTTATATTGTTAAGTTACAAAAAATTCGCTCATACCAATAACCTTAAATTGATAACTAATAATTCAGTATATCAAAATACTAACTACCTAAAACAAACGTTGTTTAAACATTATTGTATTTTTGTGAATTTCGCCACTGTTACAATGTTTATAAATCAGTTGTAATTGAAAAATCAGCTGTATTAACATTGGCAATTCAACTGGTATGAGTCAGCTGTTTAAGTTTCCATTGTTGGATTGCTGGTGTTTTTACTTATAGTAGTTTCCATGTCAATACATGCGTTTTTCATATTGTGTGATTTAGAATTTATGCTATGGAACCTATTCTAATACAAGAATATGCTGACATACACTCCTGTGTACGGTTTCAGTTCCTTTAATGGCTGGAAAGCCGTCGCGTATAGTAGACGTTTTCCCAACAGAAGACTCCTGGATGTTCGAACCTTTGTCAGAGTTCACAACAACATTTAATGAAAATGGAAGGTTTCCTACTAATGGGCGCTTAGGTAACGTTATGCAGGATGTTGGGTGAAGAAGCTCTGTTTGAATCTCGCAGAAAGAGATCCAAGGACGAGTACAAGAGCTGTTGCTAGAGAAGTAAGAGTCAAATATTTGTTTCGAAACTGTTACGAAAAGAAAGGACTACATTTACCATTTCACCAGTGTTCAGACCCTCAGAGCTGAGGGATCCTCACTGCGTGGTTTTGCCGCTGAGGACCGATCGCGGTGATTTTTAAAGAAATTTTAGACGGATTTTCACGCGAGATGGTTGTTTCAACTACTGCAATGAGCATCATTATGACATTGAAACCCACATCTTGCCCGAGTAACCGCAGTCAGACTCGGTTTAAAGTGAATGTGTGGATTGGCTTAATTGGTAAACTACTTGCAGGTCCATACCTTGACCTCCAATACCAGATTATGCTCCATTACCCTAGGTTCCTCAGCATGATTTACCAGACTAGAGGACTTTGCTGCAATTCTAGATTTGCAGAGAGAATTATTTTTCTGCAGATGGTGCACCCCCACACTTTTAGCCTGATGTACGTGGCTACATCGATAATACCTTTTGTTACGTGGGATTGGAAGAGGAGGCATTGCCCACTGCTCAAGGTACCAGAGACCTACTCCACTGACTACTACGTCTGGGAGTTCTCAAAGCAGAAGTATACCGTACCCGTATAATTGCAGAAGAAGTGAGGCAAAGCGAATTGTGAGAGCAGTTAATCATCTTCGAGAAGTCAACTTGAAGGTTTATGTAAGAGAATCTAAGGGAAGAGGGTCGCGCATCGATGCAAATGGTGATGAAATTTACTTAAAGTAACTTTCTTAATAAGCTCTGAACAAGTACATAAACAAAATTAACATAAAAAACTTTATCAGGAAAGAATACCACAAGATAACAAGGCAAACAAGGCATTTTATTACTTATTTAGGTAGTTATTAAGTATTTTTGATAACCACCCACCCTATTAGCACATCAATTAAAGTACATATGGCGGAAGTTTTCTTGCTCTTAATTCTGACATCACATCATATGTTTTAGGGGATGAAATAGGGTGCTGAAGTAAATTAAAATTATTTAAACATAATATTTTGTTTTATTTGGAATTGCAACCTAGTGTTTTCTAAGTCATACCATTTCATAACACCTCATATTTATTGCAAATTTAATGCACTTTTGTAATAGGAAGTAGAATTGGGTAGAATAACTGGTTTTAATTTCATAGCTCAAATTTCATCAGCTGCCGCGATTAATTTTGAAAATAGGAAATTTAAAGTTACGTGGCTAAAATTGGTTGAGAATCGGGACATGGGTCCATATGAACTTTTTGTTCCTTTACCGATATAAACATAATGGCAAAGTTGACAGGTGAGAAACCTCACCCTGTACATACAGGGTGAGTTCACTGAGTGCATTAATGTGGATTCACACGTTGTAAAATGGACCTAAAATACCTATATCCCATACCTTAACCGTTTAGCTAGCTATTTTGTGATTTTTTTGAACCATCGACTTGAACCAATGTGACACTTACTGTATTAACAAAAAAATTGATACCACTTGAAAGAAAATTAAATTTACAATCTTTCTTTAAGCAGCACAACCAACCTGTTAAAATGTGGTGTCATGATCATTAATGTTAAGTTAAAAATATCTAATGCTTGCATTTTTGACTCGTTGTAGTTTTGTAATCAGTGTAAATTTGAGTCTGGTATGCCACATTTGCATGATAAAGTAAGGGAACACAAATTGAAGTAACTAACAATTTTTTAATTTCTAGTGAGGCTTAAAAAATATACCTTTTTAAATTGGTATATTTACCGATAAAACCTTCTTGTGAATGTAATTCACCTGTTCATCCCATGATAAAATTGTGGTACTCTCGACCAAGGTTAACAAATTACTTTCATATACAGTTGCTGGTTATCAAATAGCTACAGGAGAATATTATTCATATTAAAATTTGACAATAGCGTGGATGTCAACAATCATTGGTTTATACTGAAACATTTAATTTAAGACCATGATCTTTACACCAGTTGAGTAACATCGTTAAATCAGCATTTATTGAACTGGCATCATTTATATTTTTCAAATCACTGCACATGAAGCTGCATATCATCAGCATGCAACATAGATTTACTAAACATTATAGGTTCATTCATTGAATTGATATATAAGGAAAACAGTAAAGCCTGACAATGTTGAGAGCCGTTTATTTTCAATCTGAAAGCACCATTTGAACTTTTAATCTTCTGTACTCTGCATTTAAAGCTAGGATTTGAACCAATTTTGATGACAAGCTAAAGTTATATAGTTCTAAGATGGACAATACAACTCGTGGTTTACACAATCAAGGCACGTGAAAGAATCTGCTTAACATCAATATAGTGAGCTTTCTTTCGTCATAAACTTTCTAATATCATCAGTCACTTTTACTAATGCTGTTTGGGTGCTATAAGATGCTCTATATCCTGATTGGAGACGGAGGCATTCTTGGTAGTGCTTATAAACTAACTATTCCAAAACCTTACCTATTGCAAACAAAATGTTTGCCAAGGTCTATAGTTTTACATTTTATAGGATTATTTATCTTCGGCAGGGTAAAGGGCAGTATCAGAGATAGACACTACACAAAAGGCTGTGGCATGCTGGTTGTGTCCGATATAATGAATGGATCAGTTCGGCAAACACAATTATCTAATCAATACAGAGATAACGGACCAGACCTGGATTAGATCTCTTGTGTCGAGATTTCATTACAGAGCAGTTTCAATAGAAGGATCACTATCAGAGATAGCCACTACACAAGGGCTGTGGCATGATGGTTGTGTCCGTATAATGAATAGGATCAGTTCGGCAAACACAATTATCTAAATCAATACAAGAGATAACGGACCGGACCTGGATTAGAATATACGTGTCAGGATTCATTCGAAACTTGGTTCAATAGGGATACTATCAGAGATAGCTAGCCACTACACAAAGGGCTGTGGCTTGATGGTTGTGTCCGATATAGTGAATGGATCAGTTCGGCAAACACAATTATCTAATCAATACAGAGATAACGGACAGACCTGGATTAGATCTCTTGTGTCAAGTTCATTCAGAGCAGTTTCAATAGAAGGAGCATATCAGGATAGACACTACACAAAGGGCTGTGGCATGATGGTTCTGTCGATATAATGAATGGATCAATCGGCAAACACAATTATCTAATCAATACAAGAGATAACGGACCAGGCCTGTATTAGATGTGTAAGTTCATTGAACTGTTTCAATAGAGGAGCAGTATCAGAGATAGACACTACACAAAAGGCTGTGGCATGCTGGTTGTGTCCGATATAAATGAATGGATCAGTTCGGCAAACACAATTATCTAATCAATACAAGAAAACGGACCGGACCTGGATTAGATCTCTTGTGTCAAGTTCATTCAGAACAGTTTCAATAAGGAGCAGTATCAGAGATAGACACACACAAGGGCTGTGGCATGCTGGTTGTGTCGATATAATTGAATGGATCAGTTGCGAAACACAATTATGTAATCAATACAAGAGATAACGGACCGGACCTGGATTAGATCTCTTGTGTCAAGTTCATTCAGAACGGTTTCAATAGAGGAGCAGTATCAGAGATAGACACTACACAAGGGCTGTGGCATGCTGGTTGTGTCGATATAATTGAATGGATCAGTTCGGCAAACACAATTATCTAATCAATACAAGAGACGGACCAGGCCTGGATTAGATCTCTTGTGTCAAGTTCATTCAGAACGGTTTCAATAGAGGAGCAGTATCAGAGATAGACACTACAAAGGGCTGTGGCATGCTGGTTGTGTCCGATATAATTGAATGGATCAGTTCGGCAAACACAATTATCTAATCAATACAAGAGATAACGGACCGGACCTGGATTAGATCTCTTGTGTCAAGTTCATTCAGAACGGTTTCAATAGAGGAGCAGTATCAGAGATAGACACTACACAAGGGCTGTGGCATGCTGGTTGTGTCCGATATAATTGAATGGATCAGTTCGGCAAACACAATTATCTAATCAATACAAGAGATAACGGACCAGACCTGGATTAGATCTCTTGTGTCAAGTTCATTCAGAACGGTTTCAATAGGGAGCAGTATCAGAGATAGACACTACACAAGGGCTGTGGCATGCTGGTTGTGTCCGATATAATTGAATGGATCAGTTCGGCAAACACAATTATCTAATCAATACAAGAGATAACGGACCAGACCTGGATTAGATCTCTTGTGTCAAGTTCATTCAGAACGGTTTCAATAGAGGGAGCAGTATCAGAGATAGACACTACACAAAGGGCTGTGGCATGCTGGTTGTGTCCGATATAATTGAATGGATCAGTTCGGCAAACACAATTATCTAATCAATACAAGAGATAACGGACCGGACCTGGATTAGATCTCTTGTGTCAAGTTCATTCAGAACGGTTTCAATAGAGGGAGCAGTATCAGAGATAGACACTACACAAAGGGCTGTGGCATGCTGGTTGTGTCCGATATAATTGAATGGATCAGTTCGGCAAACACAATTATGTAATCAATACAAGAGATAACGGACCGGACCTGGATTAGTTCTCTTGTATTGAGTTCATTCAAAACTACTGTTCCAGTGGTGAGATTTTTCGTTTACAGGAATCTGAAAACGTTTGCGACAAGTACTTCTTCTTATATTATTTGGGAACTCCCTGCAAAGGTGGAAGTATATCGCGTAGCATTGAATGTAAGAAAGTTTTGGGGGTTTATTTGGGTGAATTTACTGTTTGAAGTTACCCCAAAACTGGGAAGGTTACACTTTAGTTGTTTATATGGCTTGGGTCAATTTAATTAAATTCAATGAAATTTCTCTTCGTCCAAACTAGTATATCAAGAATCTATATATTCGTACTAGTAGGATATACTAGGAAAACTGTGTATAATTCACTTAAATAACGATTCCAAGAAAAATAAACTCTTATTTTGCCATATAACTAAGAATTCAATACTGGATACTCAAGGTTTAGAACAACGGGGTTGAAAAGAAAGCCAATAAACAACGATACTACGTATTTGTCTTTTTCACCTGAAGACGGGATCTGATCCTAAAACGTCGTGTTCTTTTTATTCACTAAAAAACCATGGAAACGTCCGTAATAACATTTCAACCTCAGAGTACGTTATCTTGTTAGTGGGACGTATTGTAGCAGGAAATTGTTGCCGATATAATGTTTACCATCGCAGAACGCGTTACGCTGATGGGTTGATATTAATAACATCGTTATGAATATATCTCTGAGGCTATCAGGCAAATTGTCGTATCTGAGTGCCTGTTCCATGAAAACTAAAAATACAACTTTTTTTATTCTATAATTTTTGTATTATGCGCCATTTTCATGGTATTTTAATTTGAAAATTTAAACAGCCGCCATTTTGTTTTTATAAGGTTTTATAATATTTTTTCTTAAATTGACCTTTAGACACATAAACACCATACCAAGTTTGAATGCAATCGGTCAAACCGTTCTGAGATATAAATTCTTAAGTAAAAAATACAAATGGCGGCTACCGGAGTAACGAAGAATTTTAGGACCCATGTTTATAGGAACTTTTTTCATTGTTTTTTTACAAGGAACCCACCCCTGAAATTTGCGTCCTATTTTAAATCATCACCCTGTATTGTTAAGAAAATTACAAACAAATGGAAATCGCTCATATCCAATGGACGCCCCTTTCAGTCACGCAAACTTGTGTAAAATCTTCGGCTATACTTCCAAATGCCTAAAAACAAACCTCAGCTTCTTCTAAACATTAATGTATTTTCCAATGAATTCTTCAAGGATATTTTGGTAAACATAACTGGCAATTAATAGATTTTGTATATTACCACTCATCTGTTGTGTTTAAAATTTAAACTGATTGAGAGTTTTGTTAAGCTTTACGTAATAACCTTCCGATATTATTTCTTATAAATATTAAGGATATTCGTATTTAAAAGAATATCAAATAAAGAAAATTTAATTATATAAAACCAATAGCCTCATAATACTACAGGATCAGGCAAATGTGGAAGTGCCTTTATAACTTTTAAAACCAGTTTTTTAGCGAAACAGAACTCCGTACACTTTATTAGAGGAAACAAAAGTACCCTTTTAATGCATACCAGTTGCCACTTTGCCCCTAGCTGGGGATCGGGGGTAGCCCCAACGAATGACACCCTCACTTTGAGGGCTTAGATGATGTTCTATGAATGCTGAAAATTAGAAGTATCTATTTTAACCCATAAAAAGAAATGCGTTGATTTTTAAGTTACACAGCCATTATTAGGCAAAAGTGTGAAAAACGGCTTTATAACTTTCAACAAGTTTTCAGCGCAACTGGCTCCATCTTATTAAAGTTATCAAAAGTATCTTTATTGCATACTGAAAACTTTGCCCAGTATTCAAAAATGATTGATTGGGATTGGCATCCCATACGTCCTTAATCCGACATGTTGGCATTTATTCCACATTGAACAGATAGACTAATTCAGCTATGATGAATTCTAACGTATTCTTTGTTTTCTTGCCAACTAGAATGCCTTGAACCCTCAAAGATGAAAGAAGTTTTTGTCATTATGTCATTGTTTAATGACTCTTTATTCTGCAAATGTCTAATCACATTTTATTGTCTGGTAAAAGTTTCTGTTGTTGGTTTATGAACTAGTTTATCGTTGTACTTAGACACTACTGCTTCCTTTGATAAGGTTTATGGTCTTTAAAATCCTTAACTCTGCTACATTTATTATCTCTATCTACTTTGATGTAACTGACAACTACATGAAGAAAAAAAGTAGCTCATATATTCACTAGATTGAGCTAATTTGAAACACCGTTTGAAACGTAGTAAAATTACCACTAGACTCTGAAGAAATGGAAAGGAATTCTGTTGCCAGATTCATGTATTAGAAGGTGTAAATTTATTAAATAAGTATTCTTTATACACAGGTGTCCAGTAATTACTGGATCAAACTTCACCAGGTGATTTGTAGGACATACAAGGACAATTTATGTGCTATAACCATATTTTGTTATACAGGGTTATTACAATGATGTTCACGATTTCTAGTGTATTTAAATGTATTTTGTATGTTATAAAAATGGTTACATTTTAAGAAAAAACTCAAAAGGTTTCATCACAATAACTTATAAGTATAAATTGTTGATATGGGTATCCCTTTACTACAACAGATTTTAATCCTATAATCAAGCTCTTGCCATAAGTTGATAAGAGTATCTTGATACTTGATGCCATTATAATCCATTGCTGAATCTCAGGTTTGCTAATGGTAATAATGTGTACACCTTATTTTGATGTATCCCACAAGGAAAGTAACGAGTGTTATCCGAAGATATTGTGGCCAGTTCAAGAGTACGTCATCATTCGGACCCTCGCGCCCGATTCATGTCCCACAAATGATGAGCTTTAGTAACATTTCTTTTTACAAATGTGTGCAATTTGTTTTAAAATTTAATTACTACTTGCGATTAGATTGGTTACTAGGGAGTGTCTTCTTATTAAACCTGGTTCTAAAATTGGCTACACATAAGTAATAAAAATTAGTTAATGTGATAATCCATCACACAACAAGCATTACTTTTAAATTCAACCATTACACAACACGGCAAATGGAGCCACCGGAAGTGTCTTTTGTGGAATTTTGGTCAAAAGTGGTTTTGATGATCTAAAAATATGTAATACCGATTTCGATGAAATTTAAAACTAACTTGTATTTATCAATAAAATTAATTATGAAAGTTCACTAAGCCGTTTCAAAATTGCCGCCAAAGTGATTTTTTTCAATAACAACGTTAATGATTTGTCCTGGTTTAATAAAACTTAAAATACGTTCTCCTCCACGATATCTAAAATTTCTTGTAGTAAAGAATTTTAAATTGATTCAAGTAGTGGCGCTTAGCTGCGTGTCGGCCTGGTTTTAAATTTCGTCGTACGGTTTCAAACTCAACCCAACGCTTAGGCCTCCATATAGCTACTAATTATGCTGCAAATGAATTGCCTGATAGAAATTACGAGAGTTAATCGAATACTTTTGACAAGCTTATATTTCATTACAAAGGAACGCTAAAAATTAAAAGGCAAAAGCGAACTAGCATTATTATACGAGAGGGAACCCGCTTTCATGTTCCGTGAAGGAAAATGATGTGTTTGTTCCAGTTTAGAGTCTCGCACGCAACAAGAACAATCGATTGTGTGGACTCGGCAGTAAACTGTAGCAACAACCATCCACCCTTCACTACCACCTTTGTATCGTGTCTCGCACCGACAAACATACAGTTCAATACTATTTTACCATGAAATCATATTTATTAGCGAATTTTCTTTGAAATAGAGCTATTAATTTCTATCGCCAAATAGAACTAAACGTCGTAGAACAAAATTGTTTGCATAAAGTGCTACAAACACCAATAAAAATCATTTAACCATATCATTTTACTAAAAGTCCAGGGTCTGGAACCAGGAGACTTCTGGAAAGAAAAACTTTGCCAAGTTAGCTGCTTATAGTATATTGAAAAAAACATGGTTTCTGTGAAAGATTCTTTAGGACTGATAAATCACTTTTCACAAGCACAGTGTTTTTCAATTCCATAACAACATGCACGTGTGGAGAGGAGGATAATCCACATGCAACTAGATAAATGTCATTTCAAACTAGATTCAGTGTCAATCTTTGGCAGAATAGGGAATCAATTTGGGGCCAGACATTTTCCAGCGAAATTTGAATGCAGCCAGCATACCTTAATTTTCTTCAAAATGTCTTGCCACGAGTTCTCCAGGATGTCGCCCTGAACAGAGAAAACGTAATCTATCAAAAGTATTGATGCCTACTCACGTCAAGTGCGCGCATGGCTGAACTATCCTAATTGGATACGCGGTGGAGCTGTAACTTGTCCTGCAAGATCCTCTGATCTCAACCAATGGACTTTTGTGGGGATTTTGAAAGACCAAGGTGCAACTCCAGTAAATAATGAAGCAGAACTTGTGGCTATAATTATGAACGCCTGTGAAATATCAAGAGAAAACCCACCTTTCAAAGTCAAGATCGATGCGAAAAGGGTGAGGGCTTGCATTAGGGAGAACGGGAGGCATTTGAACAAAAGCGTGAAACATTGTGTATGTGTAAATTGTGTTTCTTTTATAATTACAGTGTAAATAGTAATGATAAGCTGTTGTTTCTGTTTTACCATGGATAGTAAATAACTAAATTATGATATTTTTGTTTTTCTAAAATGGAACTCACTATGTGGACCCCTCATGTTTTTCTTATGAAACACCAAAACTATTTTGTTGTAATTAGACACAACTTTTATAAAGAAACTGTTATAAATCATTTTGAAGCTTATCAAACGGGCAAGCTTTTTTTATTGTCATTATACACAGCGTGTTCGAATTACGTTAGATAAACCGTTTCAGTTTTGTTAGATTTAACTTTTTATTTTAACCACTCCATAAAGTATTGATCTATAATATTACAATTGATACCCCATTTTTCCTAATGGAAATATATTGTAGTAACAAGAAAATAGGGTCAAATTGTACATTATGTGGACTGTAAACCGAAAAATTCCAGCAAAATGCACAAGAACACGGATTTTAAAAAACTATAAATAATTCATCAACAATAGGCTTTTGAGAATTGGCACCTCTAATACGCACAGTTTGGTCCCATTTACCCAACCATCGGTCTCTTCAAATATGCCCTCACCAATCCTCATTAGAAGTTCTGAAAACTCCCCTACTTCATGAGGAGCTCCATTTCGCACTCTCATGTTGATAGTGAGGGAGACACGATTTATTTTGGGCCATAGAAAAGATCTTTTGAGACAGGCGTTGATCTCATCAGCACGTGTACCTCTCACTACGACAGGCAAGGTCTGTCTAAAGTCCCCGGAGAACAGTACCGTAACTCCTCCCATGGTTGCTCGCTGTTTTTTATATCTTTCAAGGTACGATCCACGCCTCAATGCTAACCTTGTTAGCCATGGTGCACCTCATCCCACACAATGAGTGAGCATTCTCGAATAACTTGAGCCATTGAGCGTTCCTTGAAATTGAACAAACTGGAAATTCCATGTGGTCAGCGTTTATTGGTATTTTAAACATTGAATGCGCTGTTCTACCTCCAGGAAGTAGAGTGGCAGCAATCCCAGAAGACGCTACAGCAGAGCTATTTTTCTCTCACTTGAGCAAGAATCAGGTTGATCAAGTATGTCTTTCCAGTTCCACCAGGAGCATCAAGGAAAAATACATTTTATTTGTGGGATTGCGGATGCTGGAAATTACGGTGTCGTAAACATGGCGTTGCTCAACTGTAAGGTTTGGGAGAGTCATTATTACATGGTTTGATAGCTCTGGGCGATTGTAGCTAGTCTCCTGAGGTACTCAACGTTATTTTGAGGACCGGCTAGAACAGCTGCTGGTAAGTTGTAGGTCTCCAGACGCTCCTCCGATACGTGATATGATGTTTTGCATTTCAGCCAAACACATATCATACAGATTGGGTAGAGTATTATAGGTTACAGTGGCATCTACCAGTCGAGCTGCCCTTAGGTAGTCTTCAGCCAGAGAGTCCCGGAACCTCATCCAAAGATCAAGAGCGTCGGTGAGATTGCAGAACACGACCAGCACACAGAAGAGATCCCTAAGCTTGCGAGGACTCTCAGATACAGCAGCCCCTCAGTGTATCCACCCAACAGGTGTCATCTTCCATGAGTCCGAGTGCACGGCAAGCAGCCTGAAATGTAGGGTGCACTTCTCCACCAACTGTTTTGAGGAAATCAAAAGAAGTGGGGCCTCGAACAGAGTGCAGCAGTAACCGCAGACAGTAACGCTCACTACTGCTAGGGTGTACAGTGTACACTCTGCCGATGCATGGGTCTCGTTTCACCCCAGGGTAACCCTCCACCAATTGTCCTCTCAGTCTCCGGACCCATCCTCGCTGCTCTATTGTAGGTATAGTATGAAGGAATATCGCTGTAAATTAGTGTCCTTGCAAACGCATCTGGTTGACAGAGTTCAAAAATGCCAACAGAGTCGTGCTACGTCCCATCTGTTCTGAACGTTGTCCGGCTGGAAGTAGACTCTTTGTTCATCTGGAAGGTGCACCTCTGTGTGTGACAGCAGGGAATCTATCGTGGATGGGAAATGACAGGATTCTCCACACTGCCTCGGAGGTGCAAATGTACCGGCCACTTTGATAGCATTGAATCTCATCAGTTCCATTACTTACCGCAAATGTAGCCTGATCAGTGCCTTTGTTGTTATATGTATTTGATCGACTTGACACTGCTGCAGTATTCTACATTTACGTGTGTCTTAAAGGTTCTCGAGACAAAACAGGAGAGTAAGGAACAACCCAACGGTTATCAATGGGTACATTTTCTGGACCAACCCTGACGAAAACTTGCTGGCCTCCATCTTCTGGAGACCGCCTCCGATAAGTAGGATCATCGCCTGTCCTTGTCTCACGAACAAACTGTTTTGATAATTTTGTTGTCCAACTCCATTCCACAAGGACCATGGAGCATATGAGTCTTGACCATACAACTCTGATCTATTTTAGGATCTGCAGTTGATAGCCTCGTCCACTCTTTCAGGTCGGATAGGCTCCTCCATCCAAAGAAGGATATGTGCATGTGGGAGACCACGCTTCGCCATTCGACAGAGTACATAAACATCTGACTGTCCCAAATATCTTTCCTTTATTAAGAACAGCCATAAGGCATTTCAGTTTTAGCTGGAACACACGCGAAGTTATATCATGCCGATCTTCCGAAGTCTGTCTGGCTCCAATAACTGTCACAATTTCGACCCATTTAGGTTAGTAGTGATTGTGATGAAAAGATCAGGGCGACCAAACTTACGGACGTAGCAGAAAGCATCTTGAGTACGGGAATGCATGTACCGGGGCCCACCGGTGAAGGATGATGGTAAAATTACCTTCTGTCCCATTTGCTCTACGTTATCTCCCGCCTCAGAGCGTCTTGTAGATGGACGTAGTTCTCTGCTCGCAACTCTTCTGGTGAGTTCGAGATATAGTAGCTCTCACTTTCTACCCCTTCGCATACATGTCTACCAGAAATTGATTGAACAATTGTTTAAATTGGTGGATATGGTTGAAATCACCTTCTCTAACCATAATGCGAAAGGCGTAAAACTCTCGAGAACTGGTATTTTTGTTGGTTGGCTGACCATTAACAGGATTTACGTGTTTTATGTTGAAGTATCCATCTTCACCTCTACAGAAAATTAATGATATTGAAGGGCATCATATGAACGGTGAGTTTCATAGATTCTCTTTAAACCCTCATGTCTGAGTAAAACAATGTCCCTCCTGTCACTGGGCTCACCAATCAAAAACAGCTACTTCATTGGCTGTCGGTTCATTGTATCTGCCAGGATGTGCCCCAGCCGGACGTCTATCAGCCCGTATGATAATTTGGTAATCATCTGAGTCCGGGGAACTGTTTCCATGGTCGTCTTGAAAGCTTGAATATACACATTAGAATCTTCTAGCATATTTTGTAGGACTCCACCATGTTTTCATTCAGATTTTCGAACAAAGAGAGCCTCTGCAACTGAGTTTGGTTGTTACCAAGAAAGTAGATTTGAAGAAACGACGCAGGCTGCCCAGGGGTTGGAAGAAGAGAGCCAACCAAATGGTAAACTTGTCCCTGTACTTTGAACGTCGGCATATATCCTCCTTCGCGAACCTCGTTACCACCAAATGACGTCATTTGAAACGCACTGTTGTAAGCCCTAACATTGCCAAGAAAATTGCGAGACTCTGGTGTGTCTTCAGCCATGAGCGAAGAGGCTCTGGTGGCTCTCTAAGCGGGAAGAACTACCTTACCGGAGGCACAGCAGATACCGGATGGTTCTTGGGCCATGTTAGAGCACGACAATGAGGGCATACCTTGTCAAGGGAACCGATGTTGGCAGCATCTGAATAGTTGATCAACGGATTATACCGGAAACCACTATCCGTCTTATTTCGCCATTGTATCATTTGGCGTTGAACATGGCGTTCCCTTTCCCCTTGTAGCCTAATACGTCTATCTTGCGCTGTTTCAACATCTCTAATCAATTATGTCTTCTGCATCAGCAGCCAAGCGTTCATTTCTGTCCTCCTGGCTTTGCTGAGCTCTGTAAATTTCCACTCTTTCGACTTCATCCTCTAAAATTCTATTTCGTAACTGAATACGATGAAGGTATTCTTCGCGATCTCGGTCAAGCCGTTTGCCTTTGTTGTGGTTTCTCGTTCTTAAACGAACATGGCGGTCCCTCATATGAGGCGAGCATCCCTAACATCACCAGATTCGACTTCCCAGAACTGTAGTGAGAGAGTCTGCCAGCCGAGCCTCTCTGACCTCGGCAGATTCGACCTCAGCCGTGCAGGTGCCCACCATCTGCCGCCAGCCGAGTCTCTCTGACCTCGGCAGATTCGGACTCCTAGCCGTGCTACGGTTACACCCATTCCGCCGTGAGCCTCTCTGACCTCGGCAGATCTGGACTCCCTAGCCGCAGCTACACCTATCTGCCGCCAGCCGAGCCTCTCTGACCTCGGTCTGGACCCCCAGCCGTGCTACGGTAACTTATCTGCCGCCAGCCGAGCCCTCCTCCTCTCTCTGACCCGGCAGACTGACTCCTTAGCCGTGCTGTGGTAACTCCTATCTGCCGCCAGCCGTCTCACGGGCTTCAGTTGTTTCTGTTTCCCGAGTGATACTATGCTGCAGTTCTGTCAGCTGAAAGCCGCGCCTCTCTAGCAGCTTGGGACTCAAATATTCGAGAAGCTGCATGCCGCTCTCTATCAAGTGTTAATCTTCCTTTCAACGTCGGACTCACGTTGCTCTACCGCTACACGCTCACGGACAGATAAGGCTTTTCGACGGTTTCCAAACTTGTTGACGGGCCAGGCCGTGCAGTTGAAAAGCTAGGCGTAACTGATTCAGTTTCTTCATCAGATTCTGAATGCTCATCCTTCTGCAACCTAAGACGTTTAGCGTTTCGTGAATCTCGTCCTAATTGACTTTTTCTTTTACGGGGCATTGCACTAAAGTAACTCAACTGTTAAAAAATTACAGCGTGCGTACTATGCAATTTTAAAACGAAAGCATTTAACCAAACAGAAAATAAACATAAACAGAAAGGAAGCTATAAACATTTCATTGTTTCTATATAAATGAAATAAGACTATAATAGAACATAAGTAATAAACCACATAAAACACACAGACTAGTAGATGTAAATATGGCAAAACCTTTCACCGTATCTAAATAAATAAAATAAGACTACTGCATAGAACGAAAGTATTTAAAATCTAAGAATCACAAAACCAACGTAAAGCTTGAAAGATTAAAATAAGACTGAAATCAATGTAGAAAATCGTTTTAAATGTAATTTTGATTCACGATTTAACATGTGCCAAAGATTATTGCAACTTGTGAACGAAGCAGACTTTCTTCAAGTGTTGGTTATGTCAGATGAAGCATATTTCGAACTGTCTGGTAAAGTGAATAAACAAAACTTTCACTGGTCCTCCGAAAATCCAAAACGGACCGTTGCTGAATTGAATCACTGCATAAGACGCGAAATTGCGGCGATTCCTCAATCCACGTTGCGGAAGGTTACATCAGGTATGCAACACAGATGGGAGGCCTGCGTGAATGAGGAAGGGCGTCACTTAGAAGACATTACCTTCCATAAGTATATAAATGGCAATACAAGGTTTCTCTTTTAGTGTGGTATGTAACATATAACTATGTTTTGTTATTGGGTTGTTTCATTTCCAAAATGTCCCTTTTTGCTCACCAGTACTACACAATCAATCCTACACGAATAGAGTAAACCAAATCAAGTCAGGACCAAAATTAAATTTCATGGAAACACGTCTTGCAGACGAGCATTGAGTAAATCTGCGTGTGACAATTATTTTAGAATTGATTTTACAGGGTGTTTCTGAAATAAGGCTCACTTTCGGTGGTGGGTTCTTTGTTTAAATCTTACGGTGAATATGAGTAGTTGGGATTGGTCTCAATGAAAAGTTAAAATATCAGTTAATTAAGATCCCATTTATATTTTCTATGTTGAAATTCATGCCCAGCAAAAGGTATTTGAGTATTAAAATTGTAACTTCAACGATGAACTTTCAACATTAAACTTTCCAAAGGTGGCAACCATTCCTGAAGATGTCTTTTCGATAGTGTCACAGCCAATAAGAACATTGGCAGTTGGCATCCCTGCTTCAGTGGACAGTTGGTAACTCTGCCCCCAACAGACAGCAAGTAGCTCAGTTTCAGCAAATCAGTGACTAATGATGGTACTCCTTAAACAAGATAATTTTGACGCGGTGTAAACCGAAGGAACCAGATTATATTTGTGTCACCGGCCGCGAAAGCCTAAGAGTTAAATATTGTATGTTGCTAGCAAATACTACTTTTATTAAAGAAGAGGGAAACACTTGTACAACCAGTCCTCTTCAGAAAGTACACGATTGAAACTAAGACAAATCGTTTACTTACGGAAGACTAGTTAGATTTATCAAGTTGGAAATAGTGGCTTTTATTGTAAAAGATAGAAATGAATTTAAAACAGTAGGCCAATATAATTAATTTTTTATTTTGCACAAGCACTTTCAATAGCAAAGCTATCATCTTCAGGCTGTTACAAAATTACAAAAGTGTAACTTTAGCAAGCATCTTTGATGTTTTACTTTTTATTTTAAATGCTTATTAAGATTTTGAAATATGAAATTAATTGTGTAATGTATTATATTTTTGCTTAGATTTGAGTTTTGCTTGAATGTTTCAGGACGATATTAAATGGCACTCTGAATTTAAAGAGAACCATATCAAATTGCTAAACAGGTTTGCCAGAGCTTTTGAAAATGTGTTTTTCTTTGGATATGACCTTAAGATTAATATCGATGTCCTTAACAACGGAGGCTTCATCCAATACACCCTAGACAGTGTCTTTGCAGATGTAGATGGCAAACAGCTATTGGTGAGTAACGCTGAATAATATAAGAATAATATGATTTATTTCATAAAGTTTGAGGTTGAAATATTATTGCTAGCATAGAAAACAATACAACTTGTACAAAACTTGACAAAAGTAATAAAAAATAGTTAAATTATAATTAATAAATTAATATCTTTATATGGCATAACTCTCTGTTTACCGTTTCTTCATTAGTGGCAGGGTTTCTGCATGTATAATGTATTGATAAAAGCGCAGTTCCTCCACCTCATTCATACGTTTATTGTAAAAGACAATATCTTTATTTACTAGAAGACGAGTTTTCAACAGTTTAAAATTTCAATGCGTATTAAACTTGTTACTCACAGTAAAGAAATGTGTTGATAACAATACATTTCATGGATTCACTTGTGATTTGCTACTTCTATTTCTACAACCAAAGTCACGACGTGTCACATTGTAATCATGCGATCCCTGTAACATTCTCAGATGAAAATCTATTTATACAGGGCTTATCATAATCACATGAGTTGTGAATTTCACAAGTTTAGTGTTGATAACAATACATTTCATGGATTCACTTGCAAATTTGCTACTTCTAGATTTCACAACCTTTCAAGCAAAGTCATGACGTGTCACATGTAATTCATAGTGATCCCCTGTCAACATTTCTCAGATGAAATGTATTTATACAGGGCTTATCATAATCATTATGAGTTGTGAATTTCACAAGTTTAGTGCTGCAGGGAAAACAGAGCAAAAAAAATTACAAACAAAATATTAACACAACAGAACATTATGTACTAGGATTGAAAAGGAGGTAATAAATGTAACAGTACCGTAGCACAAGCAAAGCAGCGTTCATATACAAGTTCTCCTCCTAAACTATTTATGAAACCCAAAATAACAATAAACAAGTTTATATATATAGCTTTTTAAAGTAAAATGCCTGCAGAGACATAAGGTATACTACAAAAAAGGTGGACAATGGTAGACATTCTAAGTTCAAAATGTTATTAATGATCAAACCTGTGTTTTAGAGTGTAACAAGAATGTGGTATTTATGAATGTTAAAAAACAATATTTTTATTATTATTTTATTCATCCAATTTGCAATGTATAGCTCACATGTTTTTTTTTCTAATTCCATCTAACTTGTTTGAATTATTTAATATATTTATGTTAATATTAATACTGTAAGTATACAGGGTTAATGTGTGTTGTTCTCATTAACTTTTTACAGAAATACTACCATCAGAACAAAAGGTGAAGAATTATATATTGGGATTATCATTATCGTATAACAATTAAAAGTTTCTTGGATGAAAACAATTATGAACAGTACACTTCCTTTAAAACATTTGCATAAGAAATTTACGTTTCAAAATTCCAAATTAGGTAGTAAGTATGGCATAGTATAGGTCAATTACTTGATCAAGAAATTTGAGGTTAATTGTAATGTGATGAATTTCAAACACTGCCTAAAGTCAAAATTGGCTGAGATAGAGAGCTCTAGTTTTCGATGAAATTCTTTAGTACTGGGTTCTAAATGACTGTCACAGGCTTTATACTAAAATTTTGGAGCTACTCAAAAATAATCTACATTTTAGTAAAATTTATAGAACAAAGTACATTTTTTTTCTTATGAAGGTATACGAATAACTTTACCAAGTTCACAAAGCTAATATGATATTGATGCTACATTTAAGTTCTATCAGGTTATGAAATTCTAAAATAATATAAAATTGGGTTGAAATAAAACAATAGTTGTATATTCTTTAAAGTTTACTCAAAATAAGGTATCACTATGAGGTTTACATTTGTAAATTTTAATTAAATATTACATTTTGGTGTGTAAATTAGGAAATGAACAAAATTTGCATTTTGTTTCATGAACATGCTATTTAGTTTTCTGGTGTCCATTAACTTGTTTGAATTATTTAATATTTATAATATTAATACTGTAAGTATATAATATATATGCATGACGAAATTTGTAAACATTGTTTTAGCTCCCAATTAGCAATAGCTAGGGGATAAAATGTAACTGCAATGCATGTATAAATTATAAATTTAATAAAGTTTAAAATATTAAAAATACATTTTCAAATGTACTGTTAGCAATACTAATGGCATCGTCAAAACTAAAGTACCGTCACACTGAAAACTGAAAGCAAAAATGGTTACTTTAAAAAATAAGAAAAACATATATTCCGGTTTAAACCGTCTTCAGTAAAATCATAACATAAATCAACAAAATATAATTAAAAGTATTTACAAAATAAAATTCATATTCATATAAACTATTGAATTTGTATTTGTGTAGTAGTGTCCTTGTGCAGTTTTTGTGTATGATGTATATTTGTGTATATATTATTAGTTTTCGTTATCTTAAATTTAGCCCATAGGCGCTTTGGACTTAGTGACTGTTTGATGGGCTTGTTTCAAGTGCCGTAAACCTTAAATTCATATTTCTTTAAGTTGATTCCCGTATAGGTTTAACTTCATATATTTCTTTAAATGGTTCGCCATTGTAAATAAATAAATTTCTTTATTCGTATAATGCTGAAGTCTGTTGGTAAAGATAGGTTTCGTTTGGTCTTCATGGCTATAGTCGAATCTGTGCCCAGTCAGTCATTCATACTCTAAAGGTTTGTGTGTATAAGTAGAACAGTTGTAGGACAGTTTTTAATTTTAATTTGGTAGACAATTCTTTTTGACTCGCAAGTTAGGTGACTAGGAATTTATTTGTAGAACCACTTGTGAATTCAGTAGATGTTAATTATTGACTACTTTGCAACGAGGCTGTATGATCCTTTATAATTTTTAAAATCTGATGGAAGTTTTGGTTTTGAAATAAGGTCCTTTAGAGTTGGTGTTTTTTAAACAATGCGAGGTACTTCTTTAAAATTTGTGTTGATAAATGGTGAGTTTTTTAGGATACTGAAAGCTATTCTCATTATGTTATTTATTTAATGGAAGTCGGGATAGTATTGTGTTATTATTAATTTTGGTTCATCGTCTGAAAAGGAAATGGATTGTTTGGCTATTTCGGTTGTTGATTGATCTACTTTTGAGTCGATAAGTTCGAAATTTAATTTCTTTTACGAGGATTTTAAAATCTCAATTAAATTTTAAAGTAATCTTATTACTGCTGAGATTCTTTGCTCTAGTAGTTAGGCTCTTAAGAATAGACTTTTAATGTAGAGGATGGCAGTTACGGTAGTGTATTGAAAGGAGTAGGTTGGTTTAATATTAATTTTGTGACTACAGTTTTGAAGTTTTACATCAAGGTTCAAATAGGTTACAATTATTTTAAAGACGTTTCATGTAAATCTTGAGTATCAAAACGGTCAAGAGATTCTAAAACTGGTTTAGTTTTATTGTCCTAAGGCCAGAATCATGAATATATCATCCACGTATCTAAACCAAAGAAGAGGTTTGCTGGTTTGTGCTTGGAAAGTTGGGTTCAAATTGGCCAAAAAAGTTTGCTTGGGGTACCATGCATTGTACTATTGCGGTACCTTTTGTTATAAATTTTGTTATAAAAGATATAAATTTGTTATACATTTTGTTATAAAAGATAAAGAGTATCTTTGAATCTAAAAGCAATTACAAGTCAATATAAAATTCATCAATGGCATTAAAACAAATCTGTATAGGTTGTGCATTAGGGGTCTACTGTTTAAAATTAACGGTATAGAATTTGCGGTTTAATAACTTGGGTTAAATGGAATTGTATTTGCTTTTTTGGGTGCCTGTATAGATATTAACTTAAGGCGTTTATACGCTTTTAATCATCAAAGCTCGTTCTTTTTTTGTTCGACAACTTAAGTCAAAATAAAAATATTTCAAATCTATGCGGTTGTAGCTAAGTTTTAATTGGTCGTTTAAAGGGCATCCTAAACTAATGAAATTGTCTGACATATCGGGACAATTATTTAATGAATAAAAGCTTGAAACAAGTATATTTTAAGTGCATATTTTAGTGCATTTACAATCTATTCACGTATGTATTGATGCTGTAAAAATTTAATCACAGCTGGTTATTCACAAAACTGTATACAAAACTAATGCTTTTTTAATGGCAAGCCTACAGTATCAAAGTAAAGTCACCAAGAACTCTTAAGATAACGCACTATTCTTTACAACTGTATGGTATTTACGAAACATTCTATTACAAATATATTGATTTACAATAATTTACTTTTCTATAAAATATTTGTGAATTCTTACATTTCTTTCTTGATGAAGGTGTCTGAATCATTCTTCGATACAATCCTAGCTTTATAATTTCTTTAGTACTACAGGTGGCATTGCAAATCAAGCCTCGGGACACCTAGAAATACGAGTATAATGTCAAAGACCACTCCTGGTGTTTGAAAGCCACGTTAAGTCGTAAGTCTTTTTTAGCAATTTTCCTGCCTCAAAATTATGACCTGGTGAATTGTCAAAGTTCAATTTTTTCTATGTTGCAAAATTAGAAGACACCTTTGAAAAAACAATAAATTCACTAGAGATGTTTACTGTAAATTTACAAATCACTAATTAATAAAATTATAGTCGTAAATTGTCCTACCTCAAAAACTTTCTTGAAATCGGTAATAACGTTATTACAAATATCGATTTTCAATAGAACACAAGGTCTTGCCAAAGGGCAGCGCGCGACTGAACTCAGTGAAACCGCCCCCTCACCCGAGACACGAAGTGTTCGGAGATAACCGACATGTCCCGAGCATACGAGGTACCTGGATGAACACTTAGCTGTCACTGTCCACTTTAATGTATTCCCTCACGTTGTACATTTGAGTTGTCAAGTAGTCTTCTTTACGACTTAACGTAAGGGAGGGTAATGGGTGAATTTGCAGGACTCTGCGTTTAAATTGTTGACCTCTATACCTCTGAAATGCGTTTTCATACCTTAAATCTACCATCAATGTCCAATATTGTGATGACTCATAATGCTTTGTAAAAGTAGGTTAAAATAAATTTAATGACATGTTACTGACGTCCGCACCTTCATCAAGCACTATTTGGGTCAAATCGAAATCTATGTGTAAAGAGAAGCACAACAACTCCACTTTGTTGATCACTCAAAGTGGATTCATTTTCAACAAAGTAAGATATCTTGATTTGTAGTATTGGATTTTTCGTCTGTTGGTCCTCTCATTTCCTGCATCATGTGAATCTGCCTTGCTGCGTTTCATTGACGGTGATTAACTTATGTGCACTGACAAATGATGAATGCAATAAGAACAAATAGTCTTGAGCTGAAAAAAAACAACAAACAAGCACTTGTAATATGAAAATTGTAATGTTATTGGAAATTTTTCAAATCCACCTACCTTCAGTACTTGCTTTGTACTCTTTGGAGAAAAGAAAGATTTAATGTTCGGGGTGGATATGGGTAGACAAAAGTGGAAAAATGGTGTGGTGACTTTGATATAGACAGTGCTGTACGATGGTAACTGGTGATAAGCGATATTAAATAGTAACATAATAAATATATAATAAATAATAATAAATTTGTAAATAATAACAGAGTTAAATATATAATTTAATAACATGGATAAAATATGAATGATAACATGGATAAATGTATGAAAAATAACGTAAATGAAACATGCATAATTTGACAATCTATAGTTAAATAACGATAATATAATATCTATACTTAATCTACAATAAATAATAATATACAGTAATTTAATAACTACAATAATTTGAAAGTGATTTGGCTCAGTTTTTAAAGATATTCTTGAGGACGGTCAAGCTACTGCTGAAGAGTCGAACTGTTGCAGGCATAGATGGTTTCCCAGACGGGGAGACGCGAATCGGACCAAACATGACGTAGTTCGTGGGATGTGAGCGACAGAAGAACAGGAACTGGGAGCGAGTTGGTCTAGAAGCTCGGAACTCTATTTGGCTTAGCAAATCAGGACAGTCAGTCACACCATTTAGCAGCTTCCATAGGAAAACGGCATCACACATCTGTCGTCTAGTGGATAGCGGAGAAAGTCAAGGTCCACCTCAATCTCAGCAACGGCACTTCCAAGTAGTTGTAGCCTAGCCTGGAACCAACAGCACGAACGAATCTTCTTTGGATCGATTCAAGACGATCGATTTGGCCAAGTTGATACGGGCACCAGACGGTCGAGCAATACTCAAGTGTAGAATCTGACCAGGGTTTATATAAAGTATAAATA